>LPNX010433177.1:690033-725263 GCA_001517045.1 Pseudotsuga menziesii
ATAGGCCTAAATGCCAAGCCGACCACCCCAACTTTGGATGTATGGAGTGAAAAACTTAGAAATTATCAGTCGTTTATTCAACAACCAATAGTAACCAAGGGAAAAAACACTCTAGGCTGATCGGATTGACAAATAAAGTCTAAGAGACCGAGTCTTTTACAGACACTATCATGCTAGAACATTTATTACAATTCCCCCATGGGGTATGAACATGTGATATAGTACAACAAGGCTTCCCAGAAGCAAGATTGAAGGTCTTCTGAAGTCCGAACAAGTTATCCTTGTCCGGTTCACCAGGCTCACTTGATAAAAAACCACTAAGTACAACTTAGGTGGTAACAGTGTCCAAACTTTTGGCAAGCAAAGCACTTGACTTTGCTCAAATCTTTATTTTGCTGACCACCCAACTGTTTAGTTCCACCCTTGGGACCCTTCTTGGACTTCTTCTTTCCTTTAGCCTCTAACGCCACATTCTCTTCATCTTCCTTACTGTGAGATGAACTTCCCTGTACATAACCTCTTCGGGTTTCCTCCTGAATGAAGTCATCCCAAAGACGATCCTAGGAAGGCATATGCTCTCTAGCCACGACAGACTCCACAAACACAACCCATGGCTTTGTCATGCCATTCAAGACTGTTTGCACTAGCTCGCTTCCTTGTACAACCTCCTCGATTGCTCCCTGTTCATCTCTCACCTATGTGATTCTAGTAAGGTAAGACGCCCTATTTTCAAATTTGACCATCTAGATGCCTTTCAAATTTTCTCTTAGTACCATTTTCTGGTTTACATTGGAACTATGGTACAAATTAGTTAAGGCACTCCACATCTGATAAGCATAATCTTTACCTGTCACATGTGGGATTACATGATCCTTAATGGCATCAAGTATAATCCACTTTTCCTTAATATCCTTCTTGTCAAAGGTCGCCTTGTCTGTAGCATATGTAGGTATTGTTATTGGATTTTCCTGAGTACTGTTAACTATGTCCCACAATTCATTCTGTTGTAGAATCAATACTATCCTAGATTTCCATGGACTAAAGTTGGCTGCTCCGTCCAACCTATCTTCAATCCTGAATCCAATAGCCATGACTCTCACTGAAAGTAAGTCCAAGAACCTGTGTAGTGAACTTAACCACCCTGTTTTCTCTTTCTTCCAAATCTGAAGTCTATCACTGAGTTTATTTCTGCTCTTCAGAGTCGCTTTGATACCATGTAAATTTTCTTGTTCCCAACATGGTTTCAAGTTTTTCAGTGCATAAAATTTAATGCCCAAACCCCATTCATTAAAGATTGCTGCAAATGAGATTTTTCATGCATGAAAAATATTGAACTTCAAACAGTTGGAAACTTTTATAAATTTTAAAGGCAGAAATGAAAGTACAACCACACCATAAAAAGGTAAGACTCAGAATTTTAGCCAAATAGGCCTATGAAAAACCTCGAAGGGAAAACCTGATGAGAGCGAAAATTTTATTTTAGAACAAAATTACAAATTAAAACCAACAGTACTTATCTCCTTTTCTTCTTGAAAATTGTGCTAGCCTCTCACTTAAAAACACTGTTGAAACAACCAGCAATTAATGTTGTTCCTTAACATCAATTTTTGTACCCTCCTGATAGCAGTACGACCTCACACGTGCTTGCAATAAATACAACAGTATGGCCTGTTCACATGTGCTAGAATTTCTCTTGAAAATTGTGCCCAACAGTCGGCAATTAATGCACCTTGATTGTCTTAATTTTTGTGCTCGACAACATTATGACTTGTCTCGATTTTTGTGCCTCTCTACTGTGAAAATTGTTTCCATAATTATGACTATACAATCAACATTAAATTTCTAGACTATCTTGGGATGCGTGCAACAATAATGTCTTAGAACTGTCTTGGGAATTGTGCCCTTGAGAAAACTTTCTTAGCTTCTCTTTCTTTTTTTCCTCTCAAACCCTCTCCTTCTCATGTCGAGTTCTCTTTTCTTTCTCTCAAAATCTCTTTATGAACAATGAATAATAATGCCTCTCATCCCTAGTTTCTCCCTTTTTGTTCATGGTAACCACCTCTAACATCTAATGGCCAAGATTAGATCTTGGGCCATTAAGATCTAGGGCTTAAAATAAATTCTTATTATCTTCTCACTAAATGAAAATTAAATGCACCCTCTTCATTTAAATACATAATGAGACATTTAATTACTCACTTCACTTTATTTCTGATAAAGTCAAATTTTAATTAAAACCATGAATATATTTTATAAAGTGACTTTATCTCTCACAAAGTTCATCTCACTTTAATAAAGTAACTAGGGATCACTTGGACACTTTTCCAGTCTGTTATCCACTAAGTTGTACTTAGGGGATTTCTAGTGAGCCACCAAGGATCAGAACAAGTAAATTGTTTTTACTCAGTGCTTAGAATTTCCAAGGATTCATCAGGACCAAATGTTGGTCTCTTTGTAAATTTTACATGTTCATACCTTGCAGGGATTTTGTAATAAATGACTTAGCATGATGAAAATGATGTAAAAGGTTTGGATTGCCTAGGACTTAGTTATCAATACTTTACTCTAGGGTGTTTTTTCCTTGGAAATTACATGTCGTTTTTTAAGGACTTATAATTTTTGAGTTTTTCACCCACTCCTCCAAAGCTAGAGTAAATGTCTTTGTAAAAAAGCCTTAGGAGGTTATTAAAACCTAGGTGTCAATGTATATTACCATGCTAATCATTGTTTTTGAGTCATATGAACATGTATTAAGTCCCCCATAGGTTTTTTTTAATTTCTGGAAAAATTATTTTTTTCCCCTTTTTTGGGCTTATTTTTTATAAGTTAATTAAAAAAATAAAAAGGCATAAAAGTGTGGTCTAGACTCCGATTGGGGCATGGAGGTGCTCATTTTCTAACTCAGAGCATATATTTTACCCTAGACCCACTTTCCTAAGCTTTTAAGTGATTCATTTTTCACTTAATTAACTTTTAGTCAAAAAACAAAAAGAGGAAATAAAAAAATTCGGCAATTTCTAAAAAGTAAAGAAACATGCCGAAAATGAAATTTCTGAGCTGGCAAAACTATTTGGAAAAATTCCTGACCTTCCCGAAACATGTTGGAGCATCTCTCTCATGCGTAAGAGGCAACATGACATTGCCAATTGTAGGGGGCGCACTTCCTCAAGGAGAGGGTGCATTTCCTAGGAAATTTATGGAAAGAGCAGATGTAAAGTGGAATGGACTGGGTTTGGTTTTGGAATGAGTCATGTTTGTTTTAAATTGTTTCCATTTTACAAGCTCATGCCAAGTTGGTGAATGCACCACCCTCTTCTTCTCTATTTTTCTATATAAGCAAGGCTCTTGCTCTTCATTTTACATGAAGCAAGTAACCTCTGCTACTGTAATGATCATTATTTTTTTTGATTTTGAATAAAAGTCAAGGCTTTGGAGGTCTGAATGGTGTAAGATCTTGTTGATGTGAATGCTGCAATTAATCGAGGTGATATTTGGCTAAGCTATTGTTCATTTCTTACAAGTTTTGCAGATATGATTTCTAGTTTAAAAATCCTTTATGGTTTATTGAGTAAACATTTAAAATATTAATTTGTTTACTTGTACTTGGTTATCTAAGATTAAGAAGCAACATTTTGTAGTCGGTAATACTTGCGTTCTTCTCATTTCATTTGATTGAATGCACTAGATTGGATCTCACTTGTTCAAATTTTGTGTGTAGCTTGCAGATTATCTCAGGTGAAGGAGAAGTGGGAGCTCGGTTGCATCCCTTCTTTCCTTCATTCTTTATCTTAAAGATCTAACATTTCTTGCATTTCAGGCACTTCTATGTCTTCACAAAGATTCTAGCCAAGCTAGAGGGCTATTTCTTCATCCTTAACAAATTAAATATTTTTCTTGTTCCCTTTAAAAGCAAGCTTAGATTTTTTCTTGGCTTGATTATTTAACTAGATCTAAAAGCATTTCTTTTTAACTTGTTATCATAAGCTTAGATCGAGTGAATCTCTTAGTATTTGAAGTGATTTAAATTCCTTCAACTTTTGCAAATACTAAGGTGTAAGATTTTGATTGTATTTCTATGCTAATCCACTAATTTATAAAAGATTAGCTTGCTGGGTTTTGTATTTTGTTGACAGGTCAAGAGGAAAAGTTGGCGAAATTTTCAAGTTTTAAGTCTCTCAAAGCATCTCCAAATCCTCCCTCTTCAATCCCTTTCTTCCGACAATTTATTGTAAGCCTTTTGGCCAAAGTATAAGGTCAAAAGGCAGCCCTTTATTTAATTATCAGCAGTGTAACAGTTTAATAAAAGAGCAAGTGGGATTACGGCTCCCACACCCCTCTTCCCCTATTTGGGGGAAGACTGTATCTGTCCTTGAAGTGGGTTGGATTTTCTTGTTCGTTTAGATTAGATTTGATTACTTCAACTTTTAATTCAATCAAGTTTATTTCAAAATTTACAAATTTTATTCGAAGTAATTAAATACTAACCCGACATTTATTTGTTGTAGTAATTAGTCTCATAATTTTTTGTTCACACGACACACAATCCGTCTTGAAGGGTTGTATCTCAACTTTACTTTGCTTTCATAAATTGGAAAGAACATTTGCCTATTCCGTGTATGCTCTACTCCTCGCAGCTCAGTTTGAATCTTGGGGATATCAAAAGCGGAATTGTGCACTTATTAATTTTCTCACATCTAATTAAATAACTCATTTTAATAAAAGTAACTACCCAAAACATTACGAAAATACGGCGTAAATGATTTTGGAGAAGTAGGGGGAAAATTCTTTAGGGAAAGCGGGAACAACTAGAAAGTGACCGTGGGGTCCCATTAGGCTGCACCCTTGTGGTGTAGTATTGAACACCCCCCCACAACTTTATCTAGCCCACATTTTCTCGTGCGGAGCCACTCTTCCCAAATTCCGGACATATTCCCAGTACCACTTGGTATATCAGGAATCCCCTTCCTTTAATTACTCATCATTCTAATAATTAAAATTGACCAAGTACATGAGCAAAATATTTTCCTTATTTTCAACAGCATTCATTGTGTTGTGACTCCATATTGGCACTGGATCAATTCTTGTACTCTCTATTTTGCTTATAGTCATATTGTGATTATTGATATATCTTGCAATGTTGTTGAATTTAGTTATATACTTTTGCATAGTGTCGTGTCAACAATTTATTCATTTCTAACTTCTTAAACATCCCAATCAATTGAAACAAATAAAACACTTAAGAGCCTTAGAAACTCTTTTGGTAGGGACTACCCCCCTTGGCTTCATTAGGAGTTAAGCCTAAACGGAGGAGTCAGGATCAGATGACAGTACCTGACTCGAGATTAGGGTTTTTCAATATATAAAAATGCAAGTAAAATAAAAATGCATGTAAATTGATAAAAGAAGGATAGATTTGTTGGACAAATAGGGCATATGATTCTTGTCTCAATCCCTAGGGAATTGAGAGATCAATACTAATTTCCCTCTCTTAAGATGGATTTTCAAATCTTGCAACTAGAACATCAACTAGCAACTTCAAGAGTTAGGCAGAAGATTTTAATTAAGGCAAGAGAATAAGTCCAAGGCCTATTAACAGTGGAGAGCTCCAATGAAAGGAATGTCTCCTCATGCAAGGTTAACAAAATACTAGCAAGAAACCCTAACATTGGAATAATCCACCATAAAAGCATCATTAGACTATGTTAGAAGTATAACTTACTAACATTAACAAAGATGAGCAAGATAGTGCCTTAGGTCACCTTTGTGCTTAACTTATTACAACCATTCATTAGCATCAACCAATAACATGTGTAAAACAAACCCTAGAACTTCACCAACTCAACCTTAAAGCTAAGTTACTGGAAACTTCTAGGAAGGGGAGGGGAAACTTCGTTCTCTGTTTCGGAAACTTAAATGGAGGGGATAAGGCTTGGAAACACCACTGAAACGTTTCCAAGTCGTATCCAAAAATTAGAAACGTTTCCATCCCGTTTCCGCCGTTTCTTGAAACGTTTCCAGAGTTTCAAGTCGTTTCCTTAAACGTTTCCAGCAATTTCCTGGTTTTTTGAAACGTTTCAGCTGCTACAGGGTAAGTTTTTGACTAGAAATATTGATTTTTGGACATGAAAATAAACAAATAAATAACCCCAAAGGAAAACTATAAAACCATAACCCTAAATTGAACCTCAAAACATAGATATAAAGCCTCAAGCTTATAAATCAAGAGCAAAACCTTAATCCTAAATTGGTGAATGGTAATTTGACATCTTATGTCTCACTGATTGTGTTTCATTGTAATTTTCCAAAATTGATAGAGGCCTACCGTTGGTTCAAAAAATCATTGATCTGTGGACATTTTATTGTATCAAATGCTTGTCTACTATAGTGATAGTTTCACAGCCTAGTGTAGAAGTACAATGACTTTTTTTATTTTTTATTTTTTTCTTTTCAGTTTTTTTGCCAATTCCTCACAACTTCATTTTAAATAAACCCCAATGACTTGCATATGTGATAAATCAACTTGCATATCAAAATTGATACAATGGCAGCTTTATCCATTCAAAATAGCGTACTACATTTATGAAGGGTTACATAAACCAACACATGTTTCCAATAATCTTCCAACAAACTTCACTTTTCTTCTTTTCCTTTTTGAATTAGTATGAACCCTTGACCTATGGCCTTATTTACTCCATTGCTAGTACACTCATATCCCTATCCTTATGTTGTGGAGAGAATTATGATGGTGCGTCGTTTAGCCAGTTCTCCATAAGATGTGCATGTGATATTTTAATCTTATTTCAAGCATTTTTATTAGTATAAACCATAAAACATAAACAACATATCCAAGGAAACTCATTGGTGTCTAGAGATAGTATTATTGCATAGAGTGCAATATTACATGTCATCACACTCACACCTAAGTTGCACTAAAACATGAGCTCACTTATTTATACTTGTGTGCTTAATTAATCTCCTTAAAACATGGTTGATTATGTCAAATTTGAATATCCAAGTCGGTTGCAAATCATAGACAATTCTATGAATTTAGGCCCTTTAAGAGCCAGTTAGTTAGTCACTTTTGGAACCAGCCGGTTGGTCAATTGAATCTCACTTGCCTAGTTGATTGTCTCGTTAGTGAGTGGACCAACCTAAATACAACATAGTTGAGTCTGTCTTACATAAAAAATTGTGTTTAATCACAAATTTTAACACTTTTCTAGAGGTGTAAACAACGTAATATTTGTTAGATGGTAACATTTGGATACATCCATCAAGTAATTTTAGGGTTTGAAATTGATGTTTGGAAGTAGTTGACATGTTCCTTTTTAAATGCTTGCTAGCGGGTGACTTATCTATGGCACTTAAGATAGAAGAATATTGTTTAAGACAATATTTGAGTTTGTTGATTTTAATTGTTATAAATGAAACAACTACCTTTACATCTAATTGATGAATGGTAGTCTAAAGTATGTATGTCTCATGGCCTTTTTGATATATATATATATATATGTCTGTTGCCGTTTCCTTGCCGTATCGTATCCCACATTTTTCAAAATTGTGGTATCCGTTTCCCTCCCTGTATCCGTATCCGTTTCAATGCAACTTAGCCTTAAAGAGAGAAAGATTATCACAAAAGAGGTGTGCATAGCATCAAGAGCTCCAATAAACCAAGAGAAATAGAGGAGATTTCATAATGAACCCCTATCTTGTTATGTTTTTACAATGGGAGAAAGGCACTATTTATATACTAAGTCACTGGATTCGGCGTTTTTTCGCCTTAAAATTCGAAATTCGACGTTTTTTTTTCCCTGCAGGTCAACCCTAGTCCCTCCAAAACTACTGGCGTGCACATTGTTCCGGTGAAGTTGTTGTCACGAATCCCTGAATGAATTGTGGAGGCCGCCATCGTGAGGCTCGAGGCTACAATTCTCGTGGGCGAAGAGTCGCGGACGTGGGCAGAGTCATAGACACTGGCGTAGAGGCTCTGATTGTTGAGGGTGCAAATGTCAAAGTTGCAGACATATTCAAGATCCGGTCTTCATCGTAGTCTCGACTCTCGACGTTGGTGATCAATCTCCTGAGGCTATAGTTGCAGTTGCGCGTGTATTTTCCAGAGTTTTTTCTTTGTTAACATAATATCGCATAAATTGTGTTATAATTTTGTAAAGCTAACTTTGTGTTATAATATAAAAATATATATTAATATATTGATTGAAAATATATATTAATATAAATTATATAAAATTATACCATATATATAAAGTATTTTTATCATTTTATGTAGAAGTTATATAATTAAAACGTTATATTATTGAAAATAAAATTTAAGTTTATATATATATATATATATATATATTCGAATTTAATGCCGGATTTTATAAAAAAAAATTGTTGCCGATTTTTTTTCCGAATTTATTTCATGCTGAATTCGAACACAAACTCGAACCAAGTGACTTAGTTTATATAAGACTAGCCTCACCTAATTTTAAGTTATGAGCCTACAAGATAATGTAAAAATATAACATTTGGCTTGCTCATCCACAACTTTGGGGGCTAAACCACTCATAATAACAATAAAATATTTTTAAATGACATAAAAGTAGTAAATAAAGTACAATTAGGCTACACCAAGTGCTAGGTGTGCCAAAAGGAGGACGTCATGCCCCAACTAACCCCAACAAATGTGCGCCCTCAATGTCCTTCATTATCGTTGTAGGCTTCTTCAATAAGAAAATACAATTTACAGGTAATACAGCCCAAAGGAGGGGTAACATAGGTCCAAGTGAGCAAATAAGGTGTGTTAGATAGGGTACAAATCCCTTTACAAAGTGCTATCACCTTTTACATGGAAAATAATTGAGTGTGGTCATGTGTTCAAGTGATTGGACCCCGAGGGAACCAACCCCTATAGGGAGAGTACCTCCTGGAGGTGGAAATCAAGTGGACCATCCATAACATGATCAGGGGTATTCAACCCCAAATCAACACTCTATGCATCAAAGTTGGCCTTTACATCAAATTTTTTAACCCCTCCCTCTGGTAGACCTGATTGGGAACGCTGTAGATGTTTTGAGGCGTAACTTGTAACACCAGTCATGACTTTCTAACTCCTCAGGGAACACATGGATTTGATCTTTGTTATCTAACCCTATTGCCTTCTCATTTCCATATTTCCTACATCTTTCAAACACCTTCCTTATGTGGACAACATGCTCACTCCTATTTTTTGAAAACGAAGTTAAGTCATCCTTATAAATTTCAAGTATTTTCCTGATTAAATCCCTAAAGGAAAAATCCATATCCCTTTGAAAAGTAGATCCAACATTTAAAAGTACAAAGGAAATTCTTAGATATTTGAAGGTTCCCCATGGGGTGGTGAAAGTTGTCTTAAGTTGGTCTTCCTCTTTGATGAAAACTTGGTTGTAACTTTAGAAACCATCCAACATACACATTATTCCAGCCCCAGTCACTCTTTGCAATAAATTTTTTTGAAGGTGACAAGTGAATGTGATGCCAGGGAGAAGGTGTTCACAAGGTAACTGTTTTTGTTTGCTAGGTCTAGTCCTTAGCTTTCAAGAGCTAGTGATTAATGATTTTTCTTCTACATGTGTGCCTTAAAAGTGAGTGACTTTTCTTGAGTTACCCTTTCCTTGTGCCTCTTTTTGCGATCCCTTTTCATTTTTACTATTTTTATTTTATTTTATCTTTATTTTTTAAAACACAAGTCCCTTTCCTTTAAGTTGATTTTGATAACTTGGGATGTAGGAATGTTGGCTTTTGCAAGGGGGCATTGCTTCATATTTATCATTTAGTTCCATTTCCCTTAGACTACTTGGATTCTATTAACCTCAACTTAGGAATTCATATATGGGAATAGCATATAGACCATAGAACATATGATAAGAGAAAGGACTCTGCTTGTGTGACAATTAGGGGTAATGTCTTGAGGTTTTGCCAAGTTAGAAGCCGATTAATCCTTGCAATCTCAAGGCTGCTAGATTGTGCAACAACAGTTCCAAACCTTTATATGTTGATTTGGAAGGAAAGATACACGAGGAATAATACAAATGCTTGCTGCTAAAAATCTGTCCACAACAGTAATGTGCAAGTGGCAAGTCGAAAACAGAACTCCATCAATTCACAAGAGACACCTGTATGCCAAAGGGGATGCCCAAATATTGAATGATCACCCTAAGGATAATAGTATATACACTTTTCCTTCAGATTCAACTAGTCGCGGGGGGAGGGGGGGGATCGGTGGGGGATCCTCTTGCCTAATAAGAGACACCTTAATTTTCTCCTCACTAATGATTGCCCTAGTAGCATCTATAAAAGTATCCAAGCATAACATTGTGCCATCCATAGAATGTTGGGTTAGTTTACGCGTTAGATCTGAGTCATCTGCAAAGTGGAAATTAATTAGGCAAGTAGATACCTTTGATCCCTTGCATTCATGCTGCCTCCAACAAATATTCAAGAGCATCCACTGGGACAGTGCAGCGACATAGATATGGTGCCAACACACACCTCTGTCTTATGGAGTACTGCAACACCATTATTTCATCCCCTGTAATATAATATACTATATGGATAAAGGCATTGGTAATTCTTAAGAGAAGTGAAAATTCATATCCCTGTCCATGTTAAATTTAATGCTTATTAGAAAATAGACTTTAAACCAATATTATTCAAATATATTCACTAAGAATTTTGCACAGAATAGTCCGAAATTGTGGGTTAAAACTTTGCTTGAAGTTCCAATACAGTAGCCTTGAATGATGAATCTATCTATTAAGCCCCAAATTATGGTGGTCCTTGTGCTTCTATTTGGCCTAGTTTATGAGTATCTCCAAGTATAAAGCGAGACATTGAAATTGAAATTTATATTAATGTCATTGAAAGGCCAAAAAGGTTCAAAGGGATCAGAAAGTACAACAAGCATGTATAGCCAAATAAAGAGGGGTGGCAGGTGCAGAAGACATCCCTCAAAAGGAGACACAAATGAGTAAACAAATGCAACATGAAATGACATATAACACACAAGTGGATTATACCAAAAAGGTAAACTTTAGAAGGTGAAGAAGGAATATAAGTCTAAGAACAAAGTGCAACTGCCTCCATATGAGGAGGGAGTTATCCTTGTTCATCATTTGAATCAGTAGTGTAGATGTCAACATTGAATGCTAGTTGGATAATGTCCTCTAGAGAGTGGCATGCTTTGAGAGGGACTTTGGAAGCAATCCTAATGGTTGAGGTAGAGATTGAAGAGGAATTGGGGGCACTCCTAAGTTCCTAACATCTAAAGATGAGGAACTCCTAGTATCAAGGAAGCAACTAGTAATGCATCTGTGAGTATGTGTCCTGTAGTGTTGATGCTCTTGAGTGGATTTGATCATCTTGTGAGCCCTTGACATGACACAATTTGGAGCTTGGGTGGTACACACTAGGAAATAAATCTAGACTGACCTATTTCTATCCAACTAAGTGGTTGAGGCGCTTTACCCCCTAGTGTCTTTGATTGGGTGAAAAAAAGAGGTAATTTGTGTAGTTGTTGTAGAAGAGCTCCAAGTCTAAAGTAAATGCCTCCTAAGAGTAAATACTTCTGAAATGAACAACATAAGGCACCACTAGTTAGGGTATCATAAAAGGTTGAGTTTGAGGTTGAGATGATGCATTGTAAAATCTTAGATGAAGCTCTCGCACGTATCTCTCCTAAATGTAGAGTTAATTTTCTCCTGTGGGGAAGGAGGTGGGGAGGGGCATTGAGGGAGATCTAGGGAGGGAGATTGTCAATCAAATGCCCAATGACTCTAGGAATGATCGTGCCTTGCAAAACCAACAAGATTACTGACCTGACCAGTATAGGGATGCAATTATCTCTCGGGAGTAGAGCACCAAAAAGGGGTACTTATCATGCCTATAGGAATTCTACTATTTGTTGTACTTTGTGGAGGTAGATGGTAAGCTTGCAAGCTATTTAGAGATGAAAGGGACAAGCCCCAAACTGTGCTTGAGTAATAGGCTAGGAAAGAGTCTGTTTGCATCGAATAAGAGGGAGCATGATAGTCTAGTCCCTCTCAATGTGAGACCACTCTATATGATCAAGGCTAGGGCCCCAAATCTCAGATCCATATAAAATGGTAGGCTTGGTAAGTGCATCAAAGAGCTTCATTTTAGATAGCAGGTCTTGGAAATGAAGCCAGGGCATTGTCTCTCAAGCATGGGCAACAATAAATATCTCTAGCAAATTTCAGACTGAAAGTGGGATCCATGGATTCCACCCCTAATTATAAGAGGTGGTAATCTTTTCTAGTTGCTGTAGAAAGGGAAAATTATATAGTTGGAGAGGGCCTCTTTGGTTGTATTAAAGATCATAATCTCCCAAGATTAATTGTCTATTTTGAATGATTGCAGGATCTATCCAAAGCATGAAAGTTGCCTCTATAACCCCTCTGGAGTGGAGGCCAATAATAGAACATTTGCAAATAAAAGGAGTGAAATCAAGATTTGATGAAGTACACAACCATCATCAGCTTGAGTAGAATCCCAGATGAATTGTTGCTAATCAATGTAAACCCCAAATAGTCCGGGGAAGAGAAGACACCCCCACTTGACACCTATAGTACTCTTGATACCTTCTAAAACTCTGTAGCTTGTGCAAAAATTGGCAATCATTTTGTTATAAAGCTGCATCACACCAGAAACAAGGTCCTCAAGTTACAAGTACTCCAAGGGCATGAAGCTGCTTGATGTGTAAGTTCCTGGGAACTGTGCCAAAGGCCTTCCGAAAGTCTGAAGAAACAATAACCTTTGAGTATCTCTGTCTAGCATCCTCTATGATAGCACAGAGAATGAATATACGATCCAATGTTTAGTTGTCTCTCTTGAACCCAGCCTGGTCCCGGACTCCAACCTTTCCACTCGAAACAGAAATATAAAGATCAAGGGCTATTATTCACCTAAGCTAGACCTTTTTTAGCAGTGATGCATCCTTTGTTCATATTTAGTAGATTATTCCAAGAATAGTCACATTGTAGAAACTTAGAAAGTGTCAAGATTCAAGTTAAAGAATTAAAAAGACACCGAGCATTAAGAAATCTACAATCTGTTTTTCTTGAATCGAAATCTGCCTTTTATTATTGTTTGAAATGTACAGAGCTGTCGTGCAATAAAAAAATATGACTGTTACTGGCAAGCCACAGGCTTTCTGTCCAACCAAACATCACACAGGGCAGACAGTTGCTCTTTAACAGAAGGAATAAGGGTAAGCCAGCACTCCAACAACACAACTAAAGACACAGGCAGAGTCCACAAAGCTGAAAGAAGTGTCACATCAACAACTTAAAAGCCCTAGCCCTAGGTTATTTTTGCTGCAGGCATGCCAGTAATGGCAGTGACCACAGGGACAAGGACCAACATTAGAAAAGTAAAAAGTTCAAGAAACCCTGGCCTAGGTTTCACAGTATATGAAGCAAGAGAGGCTAGGGGAACAGAGACAAACAATCCTCTCCAAAAAAAACTCTGCCACACTAGCCTATGCCAGTATGGAGCACAGCAGTCCAAATATGGCCTTAAAATCTGCAAACATTGGTCTTCGAGAACAAATATACGTTCCAAAAGTGGGTTGGCAAGCAGCTCAGATGCAGTGCATATGTGGCCAAAATATCAGCCTTAGATCTGAGGGCGCAAGCACATCACTAAATTGTGAACCTGTAATAAGAAAGCACCAAAAAATTGCAAACTCTGCACATGGAAAGAAAGAAGCAAGAAACTACTCTATCTGACAGAACTGCCTTACCAAATCTCGATGAAGATCCACTATCTCCTCATTCTGTACCCCACGGGCCACAAATGTCATCATCACCAACGAGAAATCCATGAACTGGGAGTATTTTGGCAGAAGAGTGAGCTTAACATGGAGCAGGTGAACACATCTCCTATTCCCTCTATTCTTCTTCATGAATCTACAATTATAAATAAGACATCAAAATTCAAATGCTTCAGTTAGATGATGAACATTTGAATTACACTGTTGGCCAACTAAAGATGACTCAT
The DNA here is from genome assembly GCA_001517045.1 of Pseudotsuga menziesii. Lineage (NCBI taxonomy): Eukaryota > Viridiplantae > Streptophyta > Pinopsida > Pinales > Pinaceae > Pseudotsuga > Pseudotsuga menziesii. The sequence continues at coordinate 704,092 of LPNX010433177.1, forward strand.
ACTCTAACAGTGTTGGATGATTCTAAACAAAAATGGTTGAAATTTTGAGTGATTCATTCCCATGTTATCAGTTGGACTACTCTTTGATACCGATGGATTTTGAACCAACTTATAGGATTGGTACTTATGTCTGGTCAGATTACATTATTAGATAATCATAGTGCCTGTACATTGGACGCCTCATCATTGCTACAGCTTCTCAGGCATAGCCTATAACATGAACTAACTACTACAACCTATTTGCCATCTGATAATTGTTAAAAAACTAGTATGTATTAACTATGCTACATATCAGACCACTTATTAAGTCAGACTTTACCATGAACTGTAATCATCTTCATATAAGGGTACACAATCAGGAGTAACAAACAGTGTTGAATCCTTCAGTCCTGCCCCTTTTATTAATTTTATCCTCGGACTAACATATGGAAGCTCTGATTAGATAATGTTACCATGATATATGCAAATGGCATGCCTTTTTCGAGTAGGTTTTGAATATATGCATGTTGGCAGTGCTTATCCATTCACCCTTTTGGCATTTTATTAAAATTTTCCATTCTTAAATGACAGGGATGGAAGAAAAACTGAGGAATTCTTTTGACTCTTCTGCATATTTGGACCTAAAAACGTAAGTATTCTGGTGTTTGAAATTTTTATTCTTTATCTTTGGTTCATTCTTTACCCCTTAAACCTGTATTTATCTGGGCTTGCATCACCGTGAATATATTCTGACCTCTTTTATTGCCCTCCCATTTGTGTTCATTTTTATGAAAATTTCTTATAAGCTCTTGCCTATATAGAAATTTGATGTGGTGATTTGTGGCTTTCAATATGTGAGATAGAGAAAATTTGATCTGATCTTTCTGAGCTTGCATTGTCTTGCTTCTTGCTTCTATCACCTTGTATCTAGATTCTACAGCAATACTGAGTTGGAACAAAGGTGCATTTGATATTCTTATTTTTTTCAATATATTCTTATGCACTCTCTCTGACTATGGCCTGTAGGATCTTGGTAATAATAAATAACTCAAATTAAATCTAAGTTGAACTTGTATCCAATTTTGAATTTGTTAGCAACCTGGTTCATGTTAGTAGGAAACATTGTGCAGTTCTATGTTTTTCTCTTTTGGCTGGATATGGATGAATTGCTGTATAGTGTTTATTTGAGCTTATATATTTTGAAACAAAGTTTGACAACCTATGAGTTAATATTTCTGACTGAAACATCTCAAATTTAGCTTCAGAACAGTCACTTGATCATCCTGGTAGCAATAACTACAATTGCTTGTTACAAAGTTTTCTAATAAGATTTGGTTGCATGTCTTCCTATGGCTACAGTTTCTCATGCAAAAGACAACTTTTAGGTTGATTATAAGTTCATTAAGTCATTTGCAACTATGTTTACATGTTATTACTTACACTTCATTCAAGACTGAGAGGTAAGAAGTCTACTATGTGCTTTGGTATGCCATGTCAAGTCTGGTTGTTCATTTTGTTAGTTAATGAAAGTGGCAGAGTAGGTGTTTATTTTCTCAATTTTTCTTGTCTACCTTTAAGGTGGGGGTTAAAATATACTTTCTATTTATAGAACATATGAATTAATATACAGCCTATGTTGCACATGTCTAATAGTGTTCTCCATTATAAAATTGATAACAGTTTGCATTCTGCCAGAAATGGATTATGGATTGTTGAAAAGCAATCAATAAGAAATATTCATAGAGATTTCGATACTCAAAGCAAGCTACTCAAAGTGGAGAATTTTAGCAAGTTTTTTTTTTCCAGATAGGTACTCTTGCAAAGAAAAAATAGTCACAAATTCATTGCAGTAATGATTGCAAAGTGGGTATGGTTTTCACTGCAAGCATACTTGCAGTGCAACTATCTTTTCTAAACTCGCAAGAAATGAAACAGAAATGTGGGAGCCTGGTTAAGTATGAAGTTGTGAATAGAAGTAAAATGATTAATGCTGGAAAGTGATAGTAGCTAAAGAATTGCATAAAGAGAGATGATTGAATCAAACTCAATTTTATCATACCAGTGGTTCCCACATGAGCGTTGATGCAGCTGAAGTGAAAGTAAAATTTCTACATGAAGAGATCTGGAAAAGGATCCAAGTTGAGTAAAACACTTGATGTAAGAGAAAATAACCTCCAACAATAGAATATACAAGTTGTTGAAGAATGTAACTTTGGAAGATATTCTTATTGTACTTTTATTGTATTATTGTTGTACCTCCTTCAAGAGTTGTTATTGATGTACCTAGTCATGTAAATGTACTTGAAAGAATCAATGTAACCCTTCCGTTGTAAGTTGGGTCAATAGTACCCACAAGAATATTATATAAATGTTATTTTGATTCTCCCTAGGTAAGTCGGCCCTGTTTAGAGAAATAGGTCGACCTAGTTAGGTTATTTGGTCACTCACTTGATGAGTATAAAAAGAGAGGGAACTCCTCTCATTTGTACACACCTCACACTCAAGCAAGTGCGCATCAGAGAGAAGATGAAGCTCGTTGGAGAAGAGAAGAAGCTGTTGTTGTCTTTTGGGTTTATCTTGGTTTGGTATTGCACTTGGTGATGGAATCTATACCAAAGAAGTTGCTGGGTTTTCTCCCTTGTGGTTTCCCAGGATAAATCTCTGTGTTCTTTTTGTGTTGTTGTGTTTGTCTTCCTTTCACTAATCCTATTGCATATGGTTATGATGTTATGATGCTAAATGTTTTAAGATCTTGTATAACCATTAAAATTCTAACATGGTATCAGAGCTACCCTGAAAGAAGTCTTTGTACAGCCGTGACACTGCTACAATTGCAGCTACTGGAGATTAGAGCTTCATGCTTGAAACCCTAGAAGGAAAAATCTAGTCATCCAGGAATTTTTGCTATAACTAGATTTTGGTGAAGGCTTAGGAGATGAAACTGGGATATGCCGAAAATGAGATGTTGATCTACCTTGTGTATGAGTTTCAGCCTCAGATTTGCTGTACTTTAGGAGATATGATCCATGGAAATTCGTGTTAAACAGGTGACCTACTGATAAATTCTATATCTCGAGTTAGGAAGATCCAAATCGAATTTTGTAAGATGTTCCAGAAAGGGCTCAGACTGTAGTTTCTCTGGTGTGAGTTTCAGAACCCGAAGTTGAAACAGTGACACGTCGAATCCCGTACAAGTTCTCTATACTAAACCAGTCAATAAACATGTCACCTTGGGAAACTTAGCATAAGTTCCATTTGGTGAATCCAATTTTGCACCTATGGGGTTGGATAGAAGACAACTCAGACTACCTTGGGACGAAGTTTTAGACCTTGAGGAGCATATATTTTGGACATACATCAGAATTAAGACCGAACAATTCAATAGAAGAAATTGAAGAAACTAGGGCATCAAATATTTTGCAATTCTGTCCACAGATTTGGGAAAAAGAGTATATTGCTCAACTTTCCTTGAGGAGGTGCATCTTTATATCCAATCAGATTTGCAAGACACCAAGTTTGAAAAAAATAGGGTTTCTCTATCAAACCCTATGTCCACTAGAAGCAATTTTCCAGAACAACTTTGGAGGAAACATCTAGTGGAAGCAATCTCATTGGTAAGTTTTATTCTGTCTATTTCCATTTGAGGTTCTCTCTTTTATCAAAATGACAAACAATACTGATCTTGAGGACAAGCTTGAAGGAGCTCAGAACTTTCAGCCATGGAAGTATAGAGTGTTTCTCATACTAGTAGATCATGACCTGGAGAACTATGTTAAAGAAGATGTTGCAGATTTAGAGGGAGATGAGGACAAAGCTAAGCATAAGAAGAACCACAAGGTAGAAAACCCAACAACTTCTTTCGTATAGATTCTGTCACCAAGTGCAATACCAAACCAAGATAAACCCAAAAGACAACAACAACTTCTTCTCTTCTCCAACGAGCCTCCTCTTCTCTCTCATGTGCACTTGCTTGAGTGTGAGGTGTGTACAAATGAGAGGAGCGTCCTCTCTTTTTATAATCATCAAGTGAGTGACCAAATAATTTAACTAGGTCGGCCTATTGCTCTAACCAGGGCCGACTTACCTAGGGAGACTCAAAATAACATTTATATAATATTCTTGTGGCTACTATTGACCTAACTTACAAAGAAAGGGTTACATTGATTCTTTCAAGTACATTTACATGACAAGGTACATCAATAACATCTCTTGAAGGAGGTACAAAAATAATACAATAAAAGTACAAGAAGAATATCTTCCAAAGTTACATTCTTCAACACTCCCTCTTAACAACGAAGGTATTCTTCCATCACGGTTGTCATCCATGGACATCATTACTGGTTCTCGTCACTCGATATTGGACATTATCATTGGATCTCATCACTGGACATCATCACTGTTGCTGCAACTTGGTTCTCATGCCATTGACTTGAGTCATCTCTCAAATCTACACATCATCAAAAGTTCTACAAAACCAACCCTGTTTCATGTTGGATGTAGGCCCAGATCCACTCTAGGAATTCATCTTCCTGGTACCTAACTAGGTGCCTCTTGGTAACTGATCAAGTACCTCCATTCTCAAGGAATGGCTATCATCCCTAAGCTAACCTCGTTGGGCTCTTCAATCCTATACTGAATCCACTTCTTGGTAACTAACTAGGCGCCTCTTGGTCACTGACCAAGTACCTCCATTCTCAAGGAACGGTTATCAGACCCTAGGTTGACCTCGTTGGGCTCTTCAATCCTAGACTAAATCCACTTCTTGGCAACTGACCAGGCGCCTCCATTCTCCCAGAGAATGGCCATCATCCCTAGGTTGATCACATTGGGTTCTTCCTTTTGTGATACAACCAACCTTACTGGGATCTTCCTTTGAAGATACAACCAGACTATATATACAATGACTAGTCCTTTTTCACACTGGATGTACCTATGCGATGACCAATCCTTTTTCATACCGGGCGCACACTTGTGCAGTGACTAGCCATATTTCATGCTGGGCGCACCTTTGCAGTGACCAGTCCTATGTCAATTGTTTGAGTTTTTTCCCTATCTAGAAATTGTGACCGAGAGAGCTTCCCTCTTGTGATTGGTACAATATTTTTGGCCACGAGGAGCAATGAATTTTGGATCTTGTTGTTGTTCCTCAATGTCAGGTTCTTTGATGACCTGTTGTAATTCAATAAGGAGCCCTGCCATTTTTTTCTTGTAAGGTGCACCATTCATTGTTAGACTGATCAAACTACCGATCATAAGATAAATATTTATTCCTTTGGTTGATGTGACTAGTTGTCTCTCAATTGGAATCAATAGTGGTTGAGAGAGAAAGAGGAGATAAGATAAGATAAGATAATTTTATTAATGTCCAATGAATGACCATTGCAGTAGGTCAAAGCGACTATTTGGTACAAAATGATGTCAATACAAAGTGGGAGCACTAAAACGACTCCTATGAAAATCAAGATATAGAAAGTACAGTATGAATCTAATCTAAATACTGGAAAACCAAATCCGAAGATGGAGAGTCGATCCAAGAAAGAGATGTACAAAGAGAATGGTTCTAGAATCTGTGATACAAATGGTACAAACCTGTCATGGTTTGCCAGAACCATCTCTTCTAACATCCAAAGCTGAAGACTTGGAGGAGGAGTTGTAGCTATAATGTGTTGTTTCTTGGAGGAGGGATCTCATCGTTGTAAGGGCTACAAAGATTGCTTAGTGGACTAATTAGCCTTAGGTAACTTACCTTTGATCTTGGAAACTAGTTGAAAGGCATGATCAAATGAAGAAATTGGGAAGAGTTCTATAAAAATTTGTCTTGATGTGGGGAAGAAAACAAGAAATAAAATGAATGTAAAGGGTATCTTCAGGTTCCCTTACCTTAAGCTTGATGCATATTTTGTTGAAGACCTCAATGAAATTCCCATGATTGGGTGAGGGATTTTTCTTATCAAAAGATTATGTGTGTCCAAAAGTTTAAACCGATTCTTGGAGTATGCTTATAGATTTGAAGTCAGGAGTCTAGCTTATCCTCGTTCAGGGTTTCATTAAATTGAGGACAAAAAGTTGTCTCTAGTTTGAAGGACTGCTAGACAGTTAGGATAGCCAAAGGGATATCATATTGTTTTGTAGGGTTAGTGTCTATGTTTTCATTAGTTGTTGAAACTTGTCCATCATAACTTTTGTCATGTTGGTTTGGAACTTTTTTGTCGCTATTTTAGGATCACAAGATGCTCCTTTGGTTGTCATTGGTGGATGGAAAATTGCTCCTTTGATTGCCATCATTGGATGACAAATTACTCCAGTAAGAGTTGGTTTGATTGTTGTTTCTGCTCTTGTATTTTCTTTGCCAGAGCTAAGAGAGGGTGGAGTCTTGCGAGTTGTGTGGGTGTCTGAAAGAGTTAGGGGAGCCATAAAGTATTCCAAATCTATACTATAATTACAAGTGTTGATCGTAAGAAAACATGATATGCAACATAGCTTTTGACCTAGAAAATAGTGGTATAGGTATGCATAAATATTTTGAAGTGCTTGTAGTAAGGAGAAGAACACTTGGCATTGTGAGTCACAAATAGACAAACTGTATCTATGGAAAATTTGCAGTGTTGTAGAAAATGCAAAGCATGCAAAAGTTTGAGAGAAGCTCAAGCAACATTGGGCTACTTCCTTGCCATTGGGTTGAAAATAGGAAAATAGCGTTGATGTGCTTGTGAATCACTCAAACCACATGGATTTGAGAGTTCAAGGAGAAATTTTGGTAGGAAAGATCCCGAGGAAGTCAATAGTGCAAATAGATGAAAATGCCCTAATCTTTAGGCTTTGATACTAGTTGATATGAGCACAATGAAAAACATTGTGAATACTCAAATTCAAGAAAGAAAAACACAAGAAATAAATTATGTAAGCACAAAGGAGATTATCAACTTGCGCATTTTTGTACGGAGTAAGCTAGCTATGGAGCAATCCTCCCTCATCGGACGGAGGAGGAGCAAAGTTAACGTTGACTTTGCTCCTCCTCCGTCGGATGGAGGGAGGATTGCTCCATAGCTAGCTCACTCCTTTTTGTACACTGTGTATTGTATTAGGTATTTATCAGTACTACAAAATGGGTGGAGATTGATTATATTTGACCAAGATCCTAGGGTTACAATTATAAAATACGTATTCAAATAAATCATACCCTTTGACCAAGTCAGATATGAAATATTTACAATGAGGTATGTAGACTACACAATATAACATTCAAGAGGAAGAAACTACAAATATACATTTGGATTGTCCACTAGGAACTAGGGACTAAGTATCATTACTATATCCTTGTAGTTGTACTATTTTTAATGTTTGTATTATTTAATAACATCTTCAAGTTTTTCTACTGTTGTGCTCATATTGTTCACATCGGCCTTGCTCTCGACAATTTGACAGTGCCATCGAAGCCTCAAAGAATGAAATGGGTATGTTAAAACTGTCAACAAGGATAACTAGTGGCACTGTAGAAGTAGGGCCTGTCATTTACTAGGGCCAGAGAGTAAATTGGATGAGCATCGCTGATGGCTTTCTGATGCATTGTTGCACTCCAGTTTTCTTTGTGCAGTTGTTGGTGAGGTAGGGGTTTGATCTAAAGGGGTTGAAGTGGCAACTTGTTTGGTGTGTGGCTTGGCCATGTTGAGGGAGGGATCCACCACCTTGGCTCCTTCCCTAAAGGATAAGGGTGACAAACAATCTGCCTTTGGATACCACTGGATGTGCTGCATTGGAAGCCAACCCTGACCATACTTGCATGGTGCGTCTTTTCAGTAGGTGTTGAGTCTTTTAGTGGGGCTTTTGCCCCTACTACAGTAAACCACCAACATCGTTGATGAAAATAATTCACATCTAAGAGTTGTTGAAGATTATGTAACTTCAAAAGATATTCTTATTGTATTGTTATTGTAATTCTTTTGGGAGATATTCATATTGTAATTGATCATGTAAAAAACCCTAAAAGAATAATGCTAAAAGAATTCAAGTGAACATAGTCAAGTTGGCCCACATAAGTCACTTGGTAAAACTACTCCAGTCACCAAGTAAAACTTCCTTAGCATTGGGTAAAATTGCCTCAGTAAAGTCAACGGCCCGGTTAGTGAAAAGTCGGCCAGAAAAGAGTATAAATAAGGGGGGCACATTCCTCATTTGAGCACCAAGCAAGTTCACTTCAACAACAAGAAGGAAGTTCGCTCCAACTAAGAAGAAGACTATTTTGGTTTGTAGAAGACTTGGAAGACATCTATCTTTTGATCTTGGGTTTGATTAGAAGCTTCTTGTTTACTCTGTGACATTGTACTTGTTGACAAATCCTGAAGAAGTTTGCTGGGTTTTCTTTCCTTGAAGGGTTTCCTAGAGGAGAAATTTTGTGTCTTTGTGTTTACTATTGAATGTCTTTCTTTCAGTGATCCTTATGCATGCAATTATTATGATGTGACATGTAGAATGAATGAAAGTCTAACATAACTGCTTTTAAGTCAAAATTCCAACATGATATCAGAGCTATGCTGAAAGAATTCATTACAATAGCCTTAGTAGTTGCAATATTTGCAACTGCCGAAAATTAGGGCTCCATGTTTCTAGCCTTTCCATCCATAGATCAAGCTCGACCTTTGCTTCATTGAAATTGGCTTAGGAGGGCACATCTTTCTGTGGAGGAAAATTCCAGTTTTGTGGAGTTTCAATTTGGACCTAAAAACTATCAGGGTCAAGAACTAGGGCTCCATGTTTTAAGCCCTTCCGTCCAATGTTTGGGTTCGACCCTAGCATTCTCCAACTCGCCTTGGGAGGGCACATCTTTTTGTGGAGGCAGAAATAAGATAAGAGAAATTTCATTTTTGACCTAGTTCTTGTTGTATCAGGAAACTAGGGTTTCTAGTTTTTTCATGTTTTGTGCACAGATATGAGTGAAAAGAGGGTTGGATCAATGCGCCTAAGTGAGGCGCATCTTTCTAGTGGATCAGATTCTCCATTGAAGAACTTTCATTTTTAACCACCTCCTGCTAGGGTTTCCAGAACCAGATTTGACAAGATGACGAACATCATCAAGGTTGATGAGAAGCTTGAATGGGTTGATAATTTCAGAGCATAGAAGTACATGATGCTTCTCATCCTAGAAGAAATTGACTTGGAAGAGTATGTTGAAAAAGAGGTTGTAGAACTAGAGGGAGATGAAGCTAAGGCAAAGCACAAGAAGAATATGGTTAAGGCAAAGAGAATTATTGCAGATTCCATCAAGGATCATTTGATCCCTCATGTCTCATCTTCCAAAACTCTAAAGCAAATGTTTGATGCTTTGACCAAATTGTATGAAGGCAAGAATATCAATCGGGAGATGACATTGAGAACACAACTCAAGAATGTGAAGATGCAAAACTCAAAATCTATTCAATCCTACTTTACAAGAGTATCCTAGATCAAAGAACAACTTGAAGCCATTGAAGATACAGTTGAAGAAGCTGAAATAGTGATGACTACCTTGAATGGTCTCCCAAGGTCATGAGAATCATTTATTCAAGGAATATGTTCTAGAAGAAAGCTAACAAATTTTAGCAGTTTGTGGGAAGAATGCACACAAGAAGAAACTAGATTGGTAGCAAGAGAAGAGAAGTTGGGTAATGATGAAGATCAAGCACTAGCAACTCATACAAAGAAAGAGAAGAGCAGGAAGGAAGTTCATCCTTCAAAGAAGTCTCCAAAGTTTCAAAAGTCTAAAAGGACTAAAAGAGATTACTCAAACATTAGATGCTATAGTTGCCAGAAGATGGGACATATTGCAAGATATTGTCTTCAAGTAAAAGATCAGGTCAGGAAAGGAAGGAATAAAAGACATCATGCTCATGTTGCAAAAGAAAATGAACCAGTTTAGAAGAAAGCAAGGGAAGATGATTCAAGTGAAGAATATGTATTGTAATGACTGGTTACAAGTTTGATTATGAAGGATTCAACTCATAAGGTGAAGCTCGATGATGATTATTAGTAGGAGAAGCCCTCTAAAAATTGGATTTTGGAAAACCTATGAAGATGAAAGATGTATTATGAAGAATTTGTTTGAAAATGATGATGTACACTTTGCAAGAATACGAAGAAGATAGATCCAAAAGGATTTACTAATTTAGTGCATCCAGAAGACATGAAGACCAAGGTTGAAGTTTTGACAAATTTGATGAAGAAGAAAATCAAACCTTAGAACTTGCAAGGAAGCAGAAAGGAATCAACCGACCAAACAATCAAAGATAAGTATTTGAATTGTCATTTGAATTATTTCTTGAATCTATAAGTATTTAAATGATATTGTTCATAACAGTTATATGCATATTTGTATTCTTAGAATCAGGAAGTGTATTATGCATGTTATAGTGAATGCATTGATATGGCTAGGATTGATGAATAATATACTCTTAATATGCATGTGATGTGTAAGTAGCTTATGGTGTTGCACAACATTCCATGAGGCATTATTGCTTGTATAGAATGCAACCTCTTTGCTAACATGATGAGAGTAGTGCATGCTCTTAATATTATGTTCTAGTAGAGATGGAAGGCATCTAGAAAGTTACCGTGTGTATATGAGATATGGATGAATGTTGTGCTGGAGCATTGGCTAAGATGGTTACATGACTGTGTGATTTATACATTGCCATTGAAATGCCAATATGATTTGATGATTATGAAATGTTATCAACCATATGAATGAATTTGAATTATAGGAAAGATTGTGTGCTATGACCTACAAGAGAAGGATGATGAGACTTGTTCCGAAGAACAAGTGATGACTATTCAACATTGACCTTCAAGAAGGCATTCAAGATCAAGCATTCTACAGAAGTACAAAGCAAGGTTCATGGTTTCTCTTAGAAAGAGGGAGTCGATTATGACGAGACGTTTGTTCTAGTGACCAGACACACTTCCTTCAAATCTTTAGTGATGGGTATTACACTAGATAGATGTCAAGACCGCCTTCTTGTATGGTGTAATCGAAGTAGAAGTGTATATCGAGCAAAACCGCAGGATTCGAGATTCTTAACGGAGAATCACATGTGTTCATATTAAAGAAGGCTTTGTATGGGCTCCGAAGGCACCCATGGCATAGGACGTTAGGACATATAGTTACATGATGAACTTGAGGATCACTTAGAGTGATGTAGATTTCAACCTTTGCTACAAGGTTGAAGATGGTTGCTTTAGAGGATGGGTAGCTCATAGATGGGTGTAAGAGGGAACTTGCAACAAAGTTTGAGTGGACGATCTTGGTATCCAGTAACCTTGAGAGCAAGAAGTTTATCTCAGTAGATCTTGTTGATGGGAGATGACATAGATGGATACATGGAATATCAACGACAGAGAAGGCTACCAATCACTCTAGTGTTGGATGTCTCGATACAGAAAGTGTAGGATATCCAGATGCAGAGGGAGCATGGTGCTCAATTATAGAGGGAGAAGGAAAACTTCACTTCAAAGGGAGTGACTACAACAAATATTTCAGAAGCAGATTGAGAGACATAATCACTTAACCTCTATATCCATGGAAAGAGTTGTTTGGGATATGCTTAGAATGATATCGGATGTCTCTCCTCACTGAGAGGGAGTAGATCTCAGAGTTTGAGAATCTTGGCACGATTCTTGGGATTAGAGGTGTGGCAAAGACCAAATTAGAGGAAAATATGTTGTAGAGATCCTGAAGGGATTTGGGATGATGGATTATAGATCCATGCCTACACCAATGGTAACGAGCATGAAGTTATTGAGTGATACTTCATCAGAGACAATGGATGCCAGCATGTATAGACAGATGATTGGTTTGTTGATGTGTTTGACGAACATGAGGCTAGATATATGCTTTGCGATGAACACTTTGAGTCAGTACATGGATGAGCCAAAACATGTTAACCTGATTGTGACAAATCATGCGATGAGGTACCTGAAGGGTACACTTGATTATGGACTAAGATATGAGTCAGATGAGATGATTAGCTCGCAAGGCTTTGTTGATTCAGATTGGGACGGTAGTGTCACAGACAGGAAGTGCACTTCAGGATGTTGCTTCAATTTGGGATCAGGCATGATTTTCTGGTTTAGTAGGAAGCAGACTAGTGTGCCACTCAGTATGTTCCTTGCAGGGTTGTTTGATCTCGAGTTAGAGGCAACTTGTATTTTTTGTGACAACCAGAGTTATGTGAAGTTGTCCAAGAACCCAGTGTTTCATGGCAAGTCCAAGCATATCGAGATCAGGTATCCTTATATTAGAGATATGGTGCAAAAGGGAGCAGTGAAGCTCCAGTATATTGCGACGAACGAACAAACATCCAATGTGTTGACTAAGCCTTTGTCGAGAATGAAGTTTGAATACTTCAGGGACAAGCTTGGCGTGATGTAGAGAGATGTCCCTTGTAAGAGGCAGGGGTGAGTTCGATATACGATTAGGGAGGGGTGAGTTCGATATACATAGCTGATGGTGTGATAGCAGTAGGTGGTCATTTATAGGCATGTATTACTAGTCTCTGTGAGAACTGGAGAGAGTGACCAACTCATGATGGCTGCAGAGAATGACGATACTCATGATAACTGGATAGCGTGACCATACTTTTGTATGTGTATCCAGTCGAGCTGCATATCCAATTAGAGCTAGTATGTGTGTGGGCACTGGAGAGAGTGAGCATCTCATGATGACTAGAGAGAGTGACAATACTCGTGATGACTAGAGCATGAACATACTTTATATGTGTATTTAGTTGAGCGGCATATCTAGTGAACTAGAGAGCGTGACCAACTCATGAGGATTGGAGAGAGTGACCATACTCATGAGGGTTGGAGAGAGTGAACATACTTGCGATGATTGGAGAGCGTGGCCATACTTAGTATGTGTATCCAATCGAGCATGCATATCCAACCGAGTATGTGTATCTAGTCGAGTATGCGTATCCAACCGAGTATGTGTATCCAATCGAGTTGTGTATCCAATTGATGTGTGTGACTAGATTCCATGTGAACTAGATGAAGTCTCGTAATGACGTAATGTGCGCCCTTGGCTCGCTGATGTGTTGCTACTGTGGTGCCCTTGGATGTATGATCATGATTGATGCATGATTGAGATGATGGCTTGCTTGTAGAGAACTTCTAGTGATGTATAGATTCGAGAGATGTCACAAGTAAATGGTCAGAGTACACTGTTGTAGCAGTAGTGATGATGATCGTGTCAGAGGAATGCCTTCCTCGCTAAGAGGGAGTGTAGAAGATTATGTAACTTTGGAAGATATTCTTATTGTATTATTATTGTACGTCCTTCGTGAAATATTCATATTGTAATTGATCATGTAAAAAACCCTAAAATAATAATGCTAAAAGAATTCAAGTGAAAATTGTCAAGTTGGCCCCACAGAAGTCACCGGGTAAAATTTCCCTAGTCATCGGGTGAAACTACCCCAGCATTGGGTAAAATTGCCCCAGTAAAGTCAGCCCAGTTAGTGAAAAGTCAGCCAGAAAGGAGTACAAATAAGGTTGGCGCATTCCTCATTTGAGAGCCTAGCAAGTTCACTTCAATAGCAAGAAGGAAGTTTGCTCCAGCTAAGAAGAAGACTGTGTTGGGATGTAGAAGACTTGGAAGACATCTCTCTTTTGTTCTTGGTTTGATTAGAAGCTTTTTGTTTACTCTGTGACATTGTACTTGTTGACGAATCTATACTGAAGAAGTTTGCTGGGTTTTCTTCCCTTGAAGGGTTTCCCAGATGAGAAATTTTGTGTCTTTGTGTTTACTGTTGAATGTCTTTCTTTTACTGATCCTTATGCATGCAATTATTATGATGTGACATGTTGAATGAATGAATATCTAACATAATTGCTTTTAAGTCAAAATTCCAACAAGAGTGACATCTATGATTGCATAAACACTAAAGCAAGATGTATAGTTCACATTATATCTTTAGAGCTGTTTATTTCTGCTTTAGGTATCCATGGATTTGTACCTGACAACGAACATGCCAACATCATGACTAGTACTGTGAATGTTAAGCAGGCAGGAATTAGCATCCATGCTTGGCCTGGCCTGAAAAAAGTAATGAAGACTCTGTTGTTGATCAGGGAGTGTTTTAGAGGATGCAGTGGATGGAAGAAGATTTTAAAGTGTGAATATAATTGCTTGCTTAGTGTATAGTACTCAAAGAGAGGGTAAGATAGTGCATTAATGGCAGCTTACAGACCAAAGATATAAATATAGAAGAGCACTTGATTGGTAGTACTGTGTACAATGTACAAAGATGATTAAATATGGATTGCAACTGATAGAGACCAAGTAACTTTGATTTGGTTTTGTAATTATGATGCACACATGGATATGCCTTCATTCTGGGAATTTTAAATAGAGATCCAAGCATCTTGTTACTTTGTTGATATTTAATGGCTTGTGTGTTATGGTATGCCTTAGGTTGACATCAATTCATATTTTACTTCCAACATTTTGGGAGAACAGCATTTAATCAAGTGACACGGTTACCCTTTAGTTTTGTAAATCCTTAATGCATGTTGCAACTATAACTTACCTTTGATTTGCTGCAAAGTTATCACTGTTATGACTAGGGTTTGTTCTTTAGCTTCTTATATCTTTTCAGTTTGAAGACTGTAAAATTTGACAGATATTCTTTCTATTATAGTATAAGGTTTACCATGTTCTGCAGTAGTGCATCTTCATGTTGCTTATTGTTTTTAGTTGTCTGTATTGTTGCATGCATGTTTGGGAGGTCAATTTCTAATGCTATGATAAGCAAAGTGTTATGTGTTACTTGTCACATATTTTGAGGTTGTATGAGATGCAATCCATGATTCAACTATTATATCATTGGACATGTGTGAAGTAGTCATGATTTTTCATTGTATACAGGGGCATGCAAATAACAGATGCGTTACGCTTACAGATGGATGTTCAGAAAAAGCTACACGAGCAGCTTGAGGTATGGAAACTATATTTGAGCTTCTGATCCTCACATGATGGAATCCTCATCAATTCCATCACAGCAGCTACAAAGCTCGTGATTGTAAAAAAAAAGGTTTTAACTATCATTTAGAAGTAAGTTTTCATGTGGTTAAGGATTCTGGATTTTGTTTTGATGCAGACCCAAAGAACTTTACAATTACAGATAGAAGAGTATGGCAAACGCCTACAGAAGATGCTGGAAGAGCAGCAAACACCAGGTGACTTATTCAATACTAATAACCTGTCTTGTCTTGGTTGCACCAATCCATCTGCTAGGTTTCCAATTGATCATCTTTATAGAATTTCACTCAATCCCGAGTTTTCTGCTCTAGTTATGAAGATAACTGCAAAATGTGACGATGGGTGTGGAATGTTTCCTATTTCAGGCAGAAAAATAGAATGCTACTCTGAGGTGGCCAGTGACCAAACTAAGTCAGATGCTATGGGAGGCTGTGAGAATACTGATAATGGATCAACTCCAGAATGAGAAGTGGGGATAAGAATAACATATAAAAGAAGGATGACATCACAGGCTGGTTCGAAAATTTTGATCAACCTTATCAGCAATAGATTGATTAACAACTGAAGCCTTTTTACATGCTTCGGAAAATGTTTTCAAGTTATTTTCTCGACGGTTATCTCTGTGATATATCATGTAGGGTATCAAACTGATTGGCAGAAGTACATTGATTAGGGATTGATGAGACCAAGAAACTAATCTTTATGTAAAGAGATTGACCATGAAAGTGAGCTTTAAGTAATACAATTGAATGTATTTGGAGAGAGTTCCAAATCTGTACAAGTATTCTTCTTCATCTAAAAATATGCTTGGAGAATATTTGGAGAACGAAAACAAGGATGGCATCTGAACAGTGAAGAGGCTAGGATTTATATTATTCCATGTTTTATTTTTTTTAGTACCAAGATTTGACAGAATTGGGAGTTGCTAACGGCAATTTATATGTAATTCGAAATTCTTAAATACTTAAATATATTTAATTTTTTATACTTTAAAATTAAATGAATGGAACTTCAATTATAATTATTCAATGTTCCCCAAAGGTTCCGGGACGGCGGGACGTGGGTTCGGGGAGACGCACATTCGGGACGTGTGGAGACCACCCCCAAATTTTAGAGAAATTCAGCGGGGACGGCGGGACGCGATAGTCATACAAATTTTAAAAATATGAAAAATATGAAAAATATAAATCCCAACAATAACACACATTCATCACTCTGGAATCTGCAACCATGCAATGTAAATACAAAATTCAAAGTTCAAACACATTACAGGATTCATCAAGATTATCATTATATTAATAATAATTTATAAATCTATTATGTATCAATATGAATCTATGATTAACATGCACATCATATTTGATAATTTTCAGATTTGACTTTTAAGTTTTAAAGTTTTAAGTGATTGAAAATGAATCAATGATACTAGAATCTAGATAGTATGATACTGCACATCAACAAAATAATTAAAGTTTTAATTTTTAATTTTAAACAAACATTGCAAATTGCAATAAATTTAAAATGACTAAACTAGTAAACACTGAACAATAAACAATAACACTAAAGGTCAAAGACATTGAAATACTAAATAGTAAATTAAGATTGCTCAAAAATAGGAAAGAGTCAAAGACTTGGTCATCGGTATGAATAATAACTATAGTCTATAAATAGAGTCCAAGCTAAAATACTAAATAGTGAAAAGTAGCTGAAATATCAAATTAGATTTTATTTTAACTTTTTTATTTTTATTTTTTGATATTTTTTTAATGTTTAAAAACTTTATAAATAATATATAAATAATATCAGTTATATTATATAAGTATAATAAGTTTATAAAATTTATAATTTTAATGAATTATTTAAATTTTTTTAACTTTTTTTTTTAAATTAAGAAAAAAAATTTAAAAAAATCAAAAATATCCTTAGGAAGTTTCAGCGAAGTTTCGGGGCGGGACGCCAGGAAGACCCCCCAAGTTTCGCCGAGTTTTGCCACCCACCGAAATGTTTCGGCCTGCGTTTCGCCAAGTCTCCCCCAAATGGGGACGTCCCGAAACGTTTCGGGTGGAGTTTCAGAGTCCCCGGGACGCCCGAAACGCGTCCCCGTGTAACATTGTAATTATTTTTATCCTATATTAATTTTCTTATAAATAAATATAAACTCAAATCACATTTAAAAAAAAAGATTTTGCAAAACAAAACAAATTTTGAAAGACATTTTAAACAAATTTGTGACTATTGTTCTACTTAATATTTTAAATAGGCATTTAAGTAACACACTTTATTGAATCAACATTAAAAAAAAACATTTAAGTCCATGAACTTATACTTAATCAACTATAAAAAATACTACAACGAGGCCATAAACACATACTTACCTATTAAACTTTATTTTCATGTTATATCATATGTTATTGTTCAAAGTTGAGATGTGTTCCAAGTTATTATTGAAGAATTAATATTATTTCAAAATTTTTAATGATTTTATATTTTTAAATTTAAAAGATGCATTTTGTTCAAATTTGAGATAACTACAATGAAGCCATAAACACATACTTACCTATTAAACTTTATTTCCATGTTGTTATATCATATGTTATTGTTCAAATTTGAGATGTGTTCCACTTTATTATTGAAGAATTAATATTATTTCAAAATTTTTAATGATTTTATAGTTTTAAATTTAAAAGATGCATTTTGTTCAAATTTGAGATGTGTTCCAAAAGTTATTATTGAAGAATTAATATTATTTCAAAATTTTTAATGTTTATATTTTTAAATTTAAAAGAGCATTTTTTTTATGATGAGATATCTGCTTTTGTATTACCATGCTTATTACCATGGTTTTTTTTGTTGGGCTTAGTTGCTTATTGTATTGGTCATTATTTTATTATGAGGGTGTATTACCATGCTTATTACCATGGTTTTTTTTGTTGGGCCTAGTTGCTTATTGTATTGGTCATTATTTTATTATGAGTTGTTTGTTATGGGCTGTTAAGGTTTGGTATGTTTTGTTCCATGAAATAAAGGAGATTAAATGATTATCATTTTAATATAAAAATAGTAAATGTAATTATTAACCTCCTTCACGAGTATAATATAAATGAAAAGGTTAAGGAGGTAATTGGAAACATCTTGTATTCTTTCATATCTTAAATGAAAAGCTTAAGGAGGTCATTGGAATCATCTTGTACTCTTTCATATCTTTTTCATTGTAAGGGTTTTGGGTGCTAACAGAAGGCCAGGAGGAGAAGTTCTCAGCTCCCTTTCCCACAGGGGCAAGGGAGGCAACTATGTAATCAAGTTTCGAGTCATTAATAAAATAGATCTAAGTTCTCTTTGCTCCATTCATGTGTTGTTTCGCTGGCATATTGTATTTTCTATAGTGATGTTCTCGTGATGTTCTTGTATTCAGTATTCGTGATGTTCTTGTATTCAGTATTAGGGTTTTGGTAGAAATAATAACTTAGTGCAAAAAAGCGTTAACAATGCACTGATCGGCTTTCCATCCTTTTTCTGGCTGGGTGGCAACAGCGGCAGGGAAGTTGGATCGCTGTAAGAACCTGGATCCATGAAGTTTTCTACCACTATTGAGATGGTGCTGGATCCATGAAGTTTTCTACCACTATTGAGATGGTGCAGTAGACGACTCGACTCGCGGATTTACTGGTTCCATCATCTACATATGGGTACCCGGAGGACGCATTTCTCAGATCTGTTCCATTAAGGAGATGTGGAGTGATAGATCGGATGCGAGAAACACATATGAGGCTATATCGTTGCTAGGGTTTTGCATAACTGCACTTATCAGCAGCTGTATGAGGAATGAAGTAGCTTGCAAGCCGTGAGAGCAACGTTCTGGCTATAATATTTGGGTTCTGGCTCTTTCATACCACGGATCGCTAGGACAGATTTTTGAGATCCGGTGCCTTTCTGGAAGAGAAGACGACTTCGTTGTATTAAATGCAGGATGCAGAATTGTGAAATAAGTTGTGTCATTGGATGGGCCGTCATGAGCTAATAATCTTGTAATGCTACATTTGTGTAAGCTGTGTGGAGATGAGAATTCACTGGTCCTGCGGCAAACCCTGTTCTCAATGTTGTTGCACTCTCTCTTTATGAAAGGAAGGTGATCCAGAGGACCTTTGTTTTCCCTCTCGCCTGGTGCAGTCAGGATCTTGAATAACTGTTATGGAAGACCCGTCGAGCAAGAATGAAGAATTCACCCTCACTGAAATCGTGTAGACAGACGAAACTATTTGTGTCAGCAGAAGCAAGAAATCCTCGGGTCTGTGAATTTGACACTTAGTATAACCAATTGCTTCGACAGAGCTGTCGCTCTCACATTGCGAGGAACTAGACCGTTTCCTTGTCATTTATGCAGCTTGATGGAGTATTCTCGAAAACCCTTTAACTGCGATGATAATTAACCAGCCATTGCTGCAAGCAAGACCTAGAACTCTACCACCATCGAAATCTCACTGGAGGAGAACGGTTCTGTACATGTGATGATATCAAATGACGTGAAGGTTCACTTCAATGGAAATGAAAAGTATTTATTGGAAGCAGTGAAAGCTATGATCAAAATGCTGCATGGGTGTTTTATTGTGTGATAGCTATTTTGAGTCCAACTAGTACAAGTGCATTCTGCTTGTGAGGTGATTTTTGGCTGTTGGGGAGATTGGTCTATGGGAGCTTCAGCTCGTTGAGGATGCGCTTAGAGATATCGAATGCATAGAATCACGAGAAAACTATGCCAACATGATTTTCAATTTTCATAGGTTAAAAGACAATCCTGCACTCGTTGACACAAGCAACGACATTACTTCGATTTGAGGACGACCCTTTGGTGTGCCAAGTGGCCTTGGGAGGATATATTGAGAAATAAGCTTTCAAGGCCTCGATGGTTTCACACGAATGTTCTATTTGCCGTTATAATTATGGAGCTGTGTTTTTTTTTTTTTTTAACAGAAACAGAAAAAAATATATATTTAAAAGTGGCTGTGCACAGCCATTCAGTACAAGCAGAGTGGGATAGAGTGTCTACGCTCAACAAAGAGGCAGCACCATGAGATCATCCACTTAGTTTCCTTACACATTCCAAAATGAGACTGTTCAAAATTTATATAGCCGCGGGTTGTGTAAACCCTTACAAACTGTTTGCTAATTAAAAGACAGAAAAACATTTAAGCAAAGCCAGACAAAATAAAACTAAGGATTGCCTCTTGGCTGCAAGACTGACTCCTCCTCCATTGGAAGCACAATGTCATCAGAAGCTACATGGACTCTGCTGCTCTGGTTCATAGAGATGAATTTCTGCAAGTCCTCAGCAATTCTTTCAACCTGTCCCTGAATTTCACGCAGGCGACTCTCATTGTCGTCAATGCGAGCATCATGGTTGCTAATTTGGTGCGAGGTGTAGCTAACTGTATCCTCCATCTTCTTTATCACCTGAGCCGTCTCTCTATTATCCATAACACTCATGGAAAGCAGCTCGTAAAGTCTCCTCAAGTTCTTCTTTATGTCCATCAAACCAGAATTTTCCCCTTGCTGCGCCATTTCGCTTGCTTTTGACCAGAGAGAGATGCGAGCGAACTGCCTTTGAAGAGAGGAAACAGAACTGAAAGGGGCCACAGAATTGATAACACAAGCACGAAGAGCCAAAAGTTCTTTAAACAACCTAAGCCCACTGTCACTACAAGCCAATGTGCCCACGGTACCCTGTCTCCATCCTGTGCACTTGTAGCCGATGACCAAGTTGATATCGCTATTGCCGAGACGAGAGCCTGAATTCAGAGCAGCTGGGGTCGAAACAGATAGGGATATGCACGAACACGGGGAGAAGGCCGCAAGAGCCACTCTCTCTTTCACCACAGAGCGAATGCAAGGAAGGTCCTGCCACGGAAACCCATATAAACTTCCCTCGCAAACACCAGAGATAATTTGCAGGAGGAAACTCAGGGCATCAAAAGAGCCATGACCGAGAAGAGATGAGGAACGGATAGGCATTACACTTCCCGCAGAAGCCATGTCGAAGACCAAAAGGAAAGCTAGAGCGTGCGAAAGAGAGGAGAGTAAATTACCAAACGGGGGAGCAATTAAAACCAGAAGGATCGAGAGAGAAGGCCGCCAGCGAAGGGACCACGCGGCGGAAGGAGAAGGGGAGGTGGGACAGAGCCTTAAAGA
>LPNX010433207.1:8023-37093 GCA_001517045.1 Pseudotsuga menziesii
TTTGTACCAAAGCAAGAACAAGAACTGGAAGATGGTGTTGCAAGAGAGGATGCACAGCACCAAGATGGCCAAGGGAGAAGGAGTGGTGCCTTATCTCACGAGGCTCACACAGATCAGGGATGAGCTTGGAGTTGTTGGCTCTAAGATAGTGGATGAGGAGCTAGTTCGGATAGCCCTCAATGGCTTCTCTAAGCCATGGGACACCTTTGTTAAAGGTGTTGTGGCTAGGGAGAAGCTCCCTGATTGGCAGATACTATGGGATGACTTTGTGCAGGAGGAGACTCACATGGGTCAAGGATCAGGCTCATCCAGCAGTGCCCCACAAATGTGGATGAGGAGGCTCTAGCCCTTACAGGGAAGAGCAAGGGGAAGGCAAAGAGGAAGAAGGATGGTAAGAAGAACCTTGACGTGTCAAAGGTCAAGTGTTTTATCTGCCACAAGCAGGGACACTTTGCCTCCCGATGCCCAAACAATAAGAAGAAGAGTAACACTCAGATGGCTGGATCTGCAGAGGTGGATGAGTTCAGGAGGAACTTCGATGAGGAGTTTTGCTTGATAACTTGCATGGCAAGCACCACAAAGAGCGGCATATGGTACATTGACAGTGGAGCATCTAGTCACATGACTGGACAGAAGAGATTCTTCAAAGACTTGCAGGAGGGTGGAACAGGGATCCACGTTGAGCTAGGTGATGATGCGCGGTATCAGGTGCAGGGAGTTGGCACTATTTCATTTGAGAGGGAGTCTGGAAAACCCCTCAGTTTTGCTGATGTGTTATATGTTCCAGGACTGACCAAGAACCTTATATCAGTCTCCACTCTAGAGGACAAGGGATATCAAGTGAAGTTTCATGACCATAGAGTGTATATCAGGCGCAAGGGGTCAAATAGGAGGTTGGATCAGGTGATTGGCAGAAGGAGAGAGAAAGTGTACAGATTACACTTTGAGCCTACAAAGGCTCTAGTCAGCAGCAGTCAGGGTGAGTTGTGGC
The DNA here is from genome assembly GCA_001517045.1 of Pseudotsuga menziesii. Lineage (NCBI taxonomy): Eukaryota > Viridiplantae > Streptophyta > Pinopsida > Pinales > Pinaceae > Pseudotsuga > Pseudotsuga menziesii. The sequence continues at coordinate 9,015 of LPNX010433207.1, forward strand.
ATAGGAGGATGGCACACTTACACCATGGAGCACTGAAGCATTTGAGGCAGGCAGTTAATGGAGTTCCTCAGGTACAGGAAGAAAAGCATAACCACTGCAAGGGTTGTGCTTTGGGGAAGGACATCGGGAAGCCTTTCCCACAGAGTGAGCACAAGTCTAAGGAGCCCTTCGACTTGGTGCATTCGGATGTATGTGGACCTATGAGTGTCCATTCGTTCAATGGTTACAGTTACTGCGTAACCTTCATTGATGACTATTCCAGGAAAACCTGGATCTATTTCCTGAAGGCCAAGTCAAAGGATTTTGAGAGGTTCCGAGAGTTCAAGACTCTTGTGGAGAACCAAACAGGAAAGAAGATTTGGGTGTTGAGAACAGACAACGGGGGTGAGTACACCTCCAATGAGTTCATGGGGTATTGTTCGGTAGAGGGGATCAAGAAGGAGCACACTGTGCCCCATACCCCAACGCAGAATGGAGTTGCAAAGCGGAAGAACAGGACGATGGTTGGAGCAATCAGGGCCATACTATTTGATCAGGGATTACCACTATTCCTCTGGGTCGAGGCATACAAGACTGCAGTATACATTAGGAACAGGTGTCCCCACACAGCTTTGGGGAGGGAGACACCATAGGAGGTCTTCACAGGCACCAGGCCAAATGTGAGTCACATTCGCATATTTGGCAGTGTCTGCTATTGTCGTGTTCATGCTGACAATAGGAAGTTGGACCCTTCTGGAGAGAAGGGGTTACTTGTTGGTTACAACGAGATTTCGAAGGAATATAGAGTTTACATTCCTGCTCGCAGGAGGATCATTGAGAACAGGGATGTCCAATTCGATGAGGACAGGGCCTTATGGAGATCTCTGGACTCACCAACAGAGCAGCAACCAACACAGGAGTCGGGAGTCAAGTTGGAGGAGCCAGATGTACAGGTACAGGTACAGACACAAAGCACAAGTTCTGGTGGTCAAAAGGAGTCAAGTGGACAGGATCCTACAGTCATTGACTTGGAGGATGAGCTGCAACAGGAGATGGATATCCAGCAGTCGCAGTAGTTTGACACTAAGCCAAGGCCTAAGTGGTTTAGGTCCACAGTACAGGATTCCAGGCAGGTGGATTCTCCACAGAGATCTTTTAGACGAAGTGTACCACTAGAGAGGCTTAGTTATATGGCGTCGATGACAGAGTTGATCAACTCTGAACCTTCCAGCTTCAGGGAGGCTACACAACATGATGTGTGGCGGGAGGATATGGTTGAGGAGTATGAATCCATTATGAAAAACCAGGTATGGAAGGTTGTGTCGAGGTAACAAGGGAAAAAGGTGGTGGGATCCAGATGGATCTACAAGGTGAAGCATGCAGCAGACAAAAGCGTGGAGAAGTACAAAAAATAAATATCAGCATGCCATTCAACACACAGAACACAAATATTTTCGGCCAATGGCCCTGGAAAAACCCACAAGGGGAAAACCAGTCAAAGAGAGAGAGTTTTTATTGTTTGCTTCGGAAAAAAATTAGACATTCATTTACAGTCAAAATCAACTTATCTCAACCAACGCAAATCACCCAGCAGACTATCTCGATTTCTGTGCAAAGTTGCCTCGTTTTTTGTGCATAAATCTTCTCGAAAAATGTGCAGAAATTATCAACAACCTACTGTTCTCAATTTCTGTTCCTGAGAGCAATTAATGCAACCCTCGAAATCTGTGCCAAAACAGTCACAGACCATACAGCACGGACTGCATTAAATGCAGTCGTACGGCCTCGAAAAACATGCCACAAAACGTGTCTGTATTTCTTGGGAAATGTGCCAGATTTCTTCCTCGAAATCTGTGCCTAATTTTCTTGAAAATCATGCCCCAAAACTGAACTGTACGAAATCCATACTTCTTCCTCGAAAATCGTGTCTGCAATAAATGCAGTCGTACCCTTTCTGGAAATGTGTGCCAGCAATAAATGCTATTCGTACTACCTCAATTTTAGTGCAGCAATAAAAGTGGCTCCTCAATATTCGTGCCAATGGAATACTCTTCAGCAAGCTACCTCGATATGCGTGCCCACTCTCTCCTCAACTCTCTTCTCTTCTTCTCACAAGAAATGAATGCATTTTTGCCTTTTCCTTGCTTTTTGCTTCTCAACCCTAGGTAGGTGAAGAGGCATCTAATCCAATGGCTAAAAATGAATTAAATCGACGATTCAAACTAAATGCTCATTTTATTTCTAAAATATTAATTTCACTCACCCACTTAAATTTATCAAAAACTAACTTTAATGCTCTAAAATCAAATTAAATGTCACTTAAGTCATTTAATGCAAGGTTCACTTTATTTCCCTTCACTAAGTGACTAAAGGATAAAATCACTTAGGGGAACACTTCCCTAGATACAAAATTAACACTCCCTCTTACCGAGGAAGGTGTTCTGCACCACTCCCAACTTGTCCCTGAAGAAGACAAACTTGCCCCTCCCCAAAGACTTCGTCAGAATGTCTGCTACCTGCTCATCTGTGGAAATGTACTGAAGCGTAACTGCCCCTCTCTGAACATAGTCTCGGATGAAATGATATTTGATCTCAATGTGCTTTGACCTGTCATGGAAAACCGGATTCTCAGAGAGTTGGATGCAACTTTGATTGTCACAGTAAATCAACTCCTGACTAAATAGATTCACCAGCAACTTGCGAAGCCACAAGGCCTCGCAGCTGGCCAAACTAGCTGCCATATACTCAGCCTCAACAGAACTCAATGCAACTGATTTCTACTTCTGACTGAACTACGACACTGCTGCTGAGCCCAAACTAAAACAACATCCGAAAGTGCTCTTCCGGTCTGCCACACTGCCTGCCCAATATGAGTCTGTATAGCCAACCAATCTGATCCCCTCTAACCTCCTATAGTCCAAACCAAAATCCACTGTCCTTGAAAGATAGCGCAACACATGTTTTGCAACGACCCAATGCACACTTCTAGGTTCAACCATGAACTGGTAAGAGTGTTCACTGCAAAACACAAATCTGGTCGAGTGTTGACCAGATACATCAATGACCCGATAAGCTGACGGTGTAAAGTAGGATCCACCAACTCTCCCTCATAGGTGTCGACATAGGCCTACAATCCTCCATCCTGAATCTCCTCAAAATATCAACCGCATACTTTCCCTGCCCTAAGAAAATATGTCCAGGCTCCTGCCAAACCTCCAGTCCCAAGAAATAATGCATCAGCCCAATATCAATCATCTCATACTCTACCGCAAGATCCTTCTTGCAAGATGCAATGGGTCTCTCTCCCCCTGCGATAAACAAGTCATCAACATATAGCAGAAGAACAAGCGGATCATCTCCAACCATGATGAAGTAGAGATTCAGATCTGCTTCACTCTTTTGAAACCCCATGCTCAGCAAGTAAGAATTGATCCTGGAGTACCAAGCTCTTGGAGCTTACTTCAACCCATACAGGGCCTTCTTCAACCTGGAAACATGAGACTCTCTCTCATGTATCTCAAAGCCCTGAGGCTACTCAATGTAAATCTCCTCCTGTATGGTCCCTTTAAGAAATGTGGTCTTCACATCCATCTGATGGATCTTCCAACCCATTTCTACTGCAATGGAGATCAAGCCCCTGATAGAAGTATATCGAGCAACTGGCACAAAACTCTCATCATAATCAATGCCCTCAACCTGTGAAAACCCCCGCACTACAAACCTGACTTTGTACTTCTCCACACTCCCATCTGCCGCATGCTTCAGCTTGTAAAGCAAATGAGAAGTCACCACTGACTTCCCCTCAGGTCTCGGAGCAATCTCTCATACATCATTCTTCATGATGGAATGGTACTCATCCATCATGGCATCTCTCCACACCAAATGCCGGGAGGCCTCCTCAAAAGTAGAAGGCTCAAAATCTCGTGTACTAGCCACCAACAACATGCCCAATCTGTCAGGCATCTTGATGGCCCTCACATCCTCCCTGGGTGCCCCAGACTCCTAAGCTTCCTTCAAGGTATATCGATGCCACTTAGGTGCCTTCGTCCTTGGAGGTTGCTCCCACATTGGTCTGTCATCATCTGAAGATCTACCAGAGTTGGAAACCCCAGTATCTCGTGAACCTGAAGCTGGTGTGCCAACACCAGGTGTACCCTGTGATCCTGATCCTGATCCCGATCCCCTGTAAGGTGTACCTGTAATAGTAGAACCATCACCTGTCCCCGAAGACCCTGCTAGCCTAACCACTGAACCTGGAGAACCTGTGTCGACATTCTGCGGTCCTGTAACCCCGAAAACCTGTGACCCCGACTGCTACGTAGATGGAACCTGTGAAACAACCTGAGGTGCAGGGACCTGCTGCTCTCCCTGCTCTGACTCTCTCGACTTCCTGCCCGCTCCTCCTCAAACTTCACATCCTTTCTCACCACCACTTTCCTCTAAGAGGGAAGGTAAATACAGAAGGCCTTCGCAGTCTCATCATAACCCACAAAAATGCCCTTCCCTGCAGTGGGCTCCAACTTTGTCCTCTTCTCTGAAGGGACATGAGAGTAAGTTAGACTACCAAATATCCGAAAATGGCCTACTTCAGGCTTCTTTCCTGAAAAGCACTCCTCAGGTGTCATGTTCCCCACTGCCTGATGGGGACTCCTGTTCTAAAGGTATACAGTGGTGCTGCAAGCCTCAGCCCAGAGAAAGAAAGGAAGTGACTGGTCATGTAGCATAGCTCGGGCTGCTCCAACAATGGACCTATTCTTCATCTCTACTACTTCATTCTACTATGGAGTATACGGAACTGTCAACTGTCTCATGATGCCCTCCTGTCTGCAAAATCCATCAAACTCCTTAGAGGTATACTCACCCCCGTTATCCAATCTCAAGACTCAGATCTTCCTCCCTGTTTGGTTCTCCACAAGAGCTTTGAACTCTTGGAACCTCTGCAAGACTTCCTCAGACTTCTTGCTCTTCAGAAAGTAGATCCAGGTCTTCCTGGAATGATCATCAATGAATGTCACATAATACTCGTATCCTCTCAAAGACACAGAAGACATAGGTCCGCATAAGTCTGAATGTATCAAGTCAAGAGTACCTACTGACCTGTTATCACTGCTCGAAAAGGCAATCTTGGTGTACTTTCTCAAAGCACACCCCCTGCACACATCACTCTGCCCTAGACTGAACTCCAGTAATCCTGTAACCATGTGTCTCAACAACCCCAAGGATGGATGATGCAAGTGAGCCATCCTCCTATGCCAAAGCTCACACAGCTCACTACCGCTGCTATGTGCCAAGGCATGCTGAGGCTAAAACAGGAGCCTATACAGTTTCCCACATCTCGCTCCAATGGCAACTGAAGCAGATGGTCCTGCAGTCTTGGGAAACATATGCACGTGTCCATCTATGAAAGACACCCCAAGACCCTGATCCTCGATCATGGAAACTGACACTAGGTTCTTCTTCAGCCCAGGTACATACAATACATCCCGCAATACCATGGGACTCATGGACTCCCTTTGAAATGTAATGGTCCCACATCCAACTGCACTGACTACTGAGTCATCTCCCAACACAACCTCCACATTTGTATCTGTCTGTGAAAGCTCGGAGAACATCTCACGAGCACCTGTCATGTGACTCGAGGATTCGCTATCTATGTACCAAGTGCTGGAAGTAGATGTACTGTAAGAATGGTCTGTCACAGTGCTCATATCCTTCTTCTGCCCATCCTGTTGCTGCTTGGCCCCACCCTTCTTGGAACCCTTCTTGCTCTTCTTCTTCTCCTTCGTTGTCAATGCCACATCCTCCTCATCTCCCCTACTAGTAGAGCCACTGCACTGCAAGAAACCCCTATGAGTCTCCTCCTGAACAAAATCATCACAGATTCTGTCCCAAGATGGTAAGTTCTCTCTAGCCACCAACCCCTGGACAAACACAGCCCAAGGTGTAGTCACCCCATTCAGGGCTGTCCGCACTAACTCAGGAACAGTAATCGCCACCCCAACAGCTGCAAGCTAATCTCTCACCTGAGAGATCCTAGTAAGATAAGTCATACACATCTCATCTTTGACCATCTTGATGTTCTTCAGCTTCTCTCTAACCACCATCTTCTTGTTTTCATTAGTACTCTGAAACAACACGGTCAAAGCACTCCACATCTCATGTGCATGATCCTTCCCGGAAATGTGAGGAATAACATGATCTTTAATAGCATCCAAAATAATCCTCATGGCTTTAATGTCCTTCACAAAGGCTGCATGTGCTACTGCTTAGTGGTAGCACTTGGAATGACAATGGGGTGAGCAGTAATGTTGTTAACTACCTCATCCGACAACTCATTATCTCTCAACAAAAGGACTATCCTGGCCTTCCATGAGACAAAATTCCCTGCCCCATCTAGTCTGTCTTCACTTCTCAACCCAACGGAAGTCATTTTTCCCAAAGAACAAGTTTCAGCAAAATGTACTACTGTCACAAAAGTTTTCTCTGAATTCTGAAAATGACTATTTATCTGCTAAAATTTAGTTTTCTGCCCAACTCAGCTCTAATACCATGTAGATTTTTCTTAAGTTTTCAGCCACCAGTTACAAAGTAAAATTTATCTCTGTTTATGACATTCTCAGAAAATAAAAGTGCTGGAAATAAACATGAAATTTTCAAACTTTAAAACACTGCTATAACTACAAATTTTCACTGACAGAAAATAAATATCAACATGCCATTCAACACACAGAACACAAATATTTTCGGCCAATGGCCCTGGAAAAACCCACAAGGAGAAAACCAGTCAGAGAGAGAGTTTTTATTATTTGCTTCGAAAAAAATCAGACATTCATTTACAATCAAAATCAACTTATCTCAACCAACGCAAATCACCCAGCATACTGTCTCGATTTCTGTGCAAAGCTGCCTCGTTTTCCGTGCATAAATCTTCTCGAAAAATGTGCAGAAATTATCAGCAACCTACTGTTCTTGATTTGTGTGCCTGAGAGCAATTAATGCAGCCCTCGAAATCTGTGCCAAAACAGTCACAGACCGTACAGTATAGACTGCATAAATGCAGTCGTACGGCCTCCAAAAACGTGCCACAAAACTTGTCTGTATTTCTCGAGAAATGTGCCAGATTTCTTCCTCGAAACATGTGCCTGATTTTCTTGAAAATCATGCCCCAAAACTGAATTGTACGGAATCCATACTTCTTCCTCGAAAATCGTGTCTGCAATAAATGCAGTCGTACCCTTTTTGGAAATGCGTGCCAGCAATAAATGCTATCCGTACTACCCTGGTTTCAGTGCAGCAGTAAAAGTGGCTCCTCGATATTTGTGCCCACTGGAAACTCTTAAGCAAGCTACCTCGATATGCGTACCCACTCTCTCCTCATCTCTCTTCTCTTCTCACAAGAAATGAATGGATTTTTGCCTTTTCCTTGCTTTTTGCTTCTCAACCCTAGGTAGGTGAAGAGGCATCTAATCCAATGGCTAAGAATGAATTAGATCGACGGTTGAAACTAAATGCTCATATTTTATTTCTAAAATATTAATTTCACTCACCCACTTAAATTTATCAAAAACTGACTTTAATGCTCTAAAGTCAAATTAAATGTCACTTAAGTCATTTAATGCAAGGTTCACTTTATTTCCCTTCACTAAGTGACTAAAGGCTAAAGTCACTTAGGGGAACACTTCCCTAGGTACAAAATTAGCAGGGTTGTCTCTTGGTTTAGCAAGAAGCAGAAGTCAGTTGCATTGAGCTCGGCAGAGGCTGAGTACATGGTAGCCAGCATAGCTGCTTGTGAGGGTATGTGGTCGAGGAAGTTACTTGCAGGGTTGTTCGAGTGTGAGTTAGAGGCTACAGTAGTTCACTGTGACAATCAAAGTAGCATCAGGCTATCTAAGAATCCAGTGTTCCATGATCGGAGCAAACACATAGACATCAAATACCACTTCTTGAAAGATTGTGTTCAGAGAGGAACCATTCGGTTGGAGTACATACAGATAAATGAGCAGGTGGCGGACATTTTCACCAAGGCACTTTGCAGACAGAGTTTTGTGAAGTTCAGGGATAAGTTGGGATTGCTACCGAATCCCTTTCTCGTTGAGAGGGAGTGTTAAACTAGCAACAACAAGGAAGGTCTTCCTGTATGCATGTGTTCTTGCATGCAGAAGACTTAAATTAGGAAACCAATTGTATTTAATTATTTTTCCTAAGTTTTGCTTTGAAAAATAAATAAAGTGATCTAATTGTTTATTAACTTTAGTGAAACACTAGTTAAAGTGAAAGTGAAATTAGGGTTTTTGCTTTACCTAAAGTTATAAAAGAGAGATCAATTGGTGGAGAGGACACACACTTGTATTCCGACAGAGACAAGATACAGACAGGGAGAGAAAGTCAGACAGAGGATTTAGCTAGGAAGACGGAGGAGCGAGCAGCAGGATCACCGAGCTTTGTACAGTTGGGTCGTACACTCACGCAGGAGGGTGTTGAGGTTTAGCTGGGGTTTTGCCCAGTGATTTTGCCGTGTAACTGCATTCGCCAAGTTTGGGTGAATTTGCAGTATTGTAAATGCTCCATATTTTCTCATAACAATATCTATATCTGACTGCTGCACCGGTTTTCCCATCTTGGGTTTTTCCGGGGTTTCCATACCCAAAATAATAGTGTCAATATTGTGATGTGATGTGATTTATTTCTCAGTTTTAAATTCCGCTGCATACTGTAAAAGATATTCATGTGTGGTTATCAGTAGAGATTTGCATGCACTGTTTAGCCCTAGTTTGAATATTAAAAGAAAATTTGCAATGCCCTCATCTTTTTAATGTTGCTTGGACATAGCTAGTTGTGGATATTTTTATTAATTGCATATTTACATGATGTCCAAAATTATATTGTGCCTAACTAGTACATGAACCATCGGCATCGATTTTAATTGCCGAACATAAAAACGCTAAATCCATGGTGGGGCCTTGGCCTTGAGCTCCACACCATGATTTAATAACGCTAATTACATCATTTACAATTTAATGCAATTGGGGTCAAAACCGGGGTGTTACAGTATGCTATGCCCAGAACTGAAAAACAACCCTAAAACTTGCCCAGAATCTGAAATTAGGGTTATTTGCCGCTGATTTATGGCTGTTATAATGCACAGGAGGCCAGAAAAAGTGCCCAGATCTGTTCGGAAGTGAATACTTGGGCTGTTTGGGTGCTGAAATACACTCAAAACTACCCAACCTATGCCCAGAATTAGGGTACAGCTGTTGTTTGAGGTTATTCATGCCCAGAACTAAGACAATGATGCCCGGACTTCATGTTTTAGGGTTGTTAATATACCGAGAAGTGTCTTTTGAGGCCTGGTTACACCTTGTTTTATGATAAAAGTGCCTAGAATTCTTGTGAACACTGTCAATTGCTGATTGGGTGGTCATAACAGCCCTTCTTTGTGCTCAGAATGGAAGTTTGAGGCTGTTGGAGTGCCCAGGTCTGTTCTTTATATCCATATCCATGCCCGGAATGCTGCTTGAAGGGGAGGCAAGGGCTAAAACATGGCCAGACTGCTCTAACGTCCTTACACACCCAGCAAACTTAAAATCAACTCATATCTTCTACAACACCGCTGTTAGCGTATCATCAAAGCAATGAAAAATGAATAAGCAAAACTCTCCTTTTTACATTTCACCCCCTCAAGAATGGGATCAGAATTACACGTGGACACCCATACAAAATGGGTGTAACAGGCCAAACCATCAACACCTTCAAATCAAGCACACGCACCCTGAAAATGTGTATACCCATAGGTCATCCAATGCTCCATCAACTGATAAACCTGCTCTTGTGATGAATATCACAAGTTTAAGGCCTCATACAATATGAGGGGTAACACTACTCAATTTGAAAAATCGACTCTATCCAGCTCTCCAATCAAGACCTCAACAGTCAAAGATCTCATGAACTGAGTTTCCTTGACTTGGCAAAAAAGGTGTCACCCAGATGCCAATAATGGCTCTGATACCAATCACTGAACCTAAAGAGCTAAGATGCACAACAAAATTCAGCAGAAGAAATAAAGCATGCACAGTAAACACAAAGCCTGATTGGGACAAAATGCTGTCCACCCCTTCTTATTAATTTCCTTTTGCTTTCTTGCAAAGAATAAAATCTTAAGAATTGTTTTATACAATTATATTTTCTCTGAAAAGGAAGGCTCATGACAACTCTACACTCGATGAACAAAACTAAGCAAATCAGTTACAACGGAAATTCATTAACAAATTTAGAAAAAGTGATTATCATATATCCCAACATGAAAAGTCTTGAAATTTTGGGAATTCCAGTTCACTATAAAGGAAACTTGTAGGTAGTGTGCAAAATTTGAAATTAGATATGCAGCTAGCAAGATTGAGATGAGCAAATTTTTAATGTGAACTGTGAAAACTTCGTAATCTATGCTGGGGATCAGGCAGACGTGATTTAAGAATCTTCAGAAATCAGTTTTCTGAAAGATACAGTTTATTATCAACATGTCGAATGTCCCATAAGAATAAACGGGTGTCTGTAAGGAGCAACTTTTGAAGCTTAATGAGGATATATTATATCAGAGCGCCCACATAAATTAATGTACTTTTAACCTTGTAATTTTATGGTTGTTTAGAATCATCATTCTTCTAAAGAAGTTTTGCTGTTTAGAGATTGGAAGAATAAACCCTCTAGTGAAGGAAGCAAACTGAATATTGCTCTATAACCAATTTAAACATGTAATGTCCCTAACCAATTTGAACCCAATTTTTTGCTCAACTATCCGGTAAGGTGGTAATAGTCTCAGCCAAATTCTTGCTCTACACACTGCTGATGAAGTCTAAAAATTTAACATTGTCTGAAGCAAAAGGTTTGGTCATGCCATTTTGTTTGAAAACTGCTGTAGCTTATCTTGTGCTTACCAACGATGGAGGACTGATCTTTATGTATTTACCATTGAGTCTTTCATGTGGAAGTTATGTAGTTTTTACCACAATTAATATCATTCACAACATATAACAAACCAGCACAAAAATATCAGACTTCAAAGAACATCTTCAGATCTGATTATCAATTAAAAAGGGACTGGTTTACATGCCTGGAAATGATGGCGGAGATATTTGTTGATATGGTGTATATGACAGTGACAATTGTTTGCTCTCCCAAGAGACCACGACTTCTCCTTTAGCAGCAAATAGATAAATAACAAAATAATCTGCTGTAAGTATCTTTCCTTCAAGCTGGGCACGCCGCTACAGAAATGTGGACTGTGTAATGTTTGGTGGAAAACGCACAAGCTGCTACAGGAAAATATCTTCTTCTCCTTGTTCTATGTGAACAGAGATGTAGCAATGTAGAGGACTAATAATATGGACTGTGGCTGAAACATACACTCCATTGCAACCTCAAAGCCACGATCCCTTTGTCAACTATATGAACCAGTCATTTCAGTGAAAAGATGGCAATCCAATGAAGTCACAGCTATGGTGTGGTACCCTTCCTTTTCACAATCGAGTATACCCACAGAAATGAAGAAGAATGTCACCTGGCAACGAATGATGAGGTAATTTGTCCAAAGTTCAGAGACACAAACAGTAGCTGCCTGTACCCACTCCTGAGTGCACCCTCTTTAATGGTTCAATATCCTCTGTTGGCTGCGACCTCTCTACCAAAAGGTATTCATCAATAAGTGCGCCTTCCCCCTTCCCCTTCTTTCAGATTGTCATCAATACGCCCTAGCTTGAAATGCTTGACTCCAACAATGCCCCCTGCCTGAGCAACCAAAGGAACTGATAAAATATTCAGCCCCCTTCTGGTCCATGTGAATCCATCTTACCACATTGAAGCATCTATGAGAAATCTAAGGTGATTCCTCCACCATCTAGCATAAATGGTTGACACTATCAAAACACTCTTTCTTCCTCTTTTTACGTTTTCACTTAGTGTCTATGTGACCTTTCAATTTCTTTTAACATTTTTTTTCATTAAAAATAAAAATATATATATATATTTTAACTACAAAGTGACCATGTTTCATTTCTTAATTTGGAAGTGAGTAGTGTATGACTGAATTTTTATTTTTCATTTACTTTATCATAAATTAATTATTATTAATGTTATTTTATAAACTCACTTTAAATTAATTAATAATGCCATTTTATAAAGTCATTTTAGTTTAGGTGACATTAATAATTCATTCATTCATTTTTTTGTTGATTATAGCCTACATGAATTAGATAAGCTAATGAGTCACTCGTGGTGCCTATTCAGAAAGGGACATTATAGTCCTCCCTTCTCAAAATTGTTTGTCCTCAAGCAATTGCAAGTTGAGGTGTTGCAATATCTGTTCATTTTCCATAGGCATATGTCTCCACCTGACCAAATACTTTCGAATGACCTTGCTTCTCAATTTCCTCTCGTGAACCTCTAGTATCTCTTCCAGATTCATAATCAATTGTCCCTCTTCATCCAATGGGGGTATCTCTGTAGATGTCGTCACCTGTTGCCCCAATACCTTCCTGAGGCAAGATACATGAAAGACGTTATGAATCTTGATTCCCTTTGGAAGCTCAAGCTCGTAAGCCACTTCTCCCACTCTCCCAGTGATCCTGTACATACCATAGAAGCATGGCTTCAATTTCTTTGCACAACTCCACTTGAGTGAAGACTAACGATAAGGCTAAAGTCGCAAAAATACTAAGCCTCCCACCTCAAAGTTGTGCTTTGTCTTGTGTCTATCTGCATGGATTTTTTGTTGGTTTTGAGTTGTCTACAAGTTTTCTTTAAGCACCCAAAGGATGTCTTGGCTCTCATGGATCTAATCCTTCGCTTTTGGAGCCCTACTATCCCCAAAATCCATGTCCACAAATGAGGTGCCATTGTACCCATATAATGCTCTAAATGGTGACATGTCGATCGACATGTGAAAAGTAGTATTGTTGCAATACTCACACGAATGTAACCATCTAATATGTGCTTTTCGTTTCCCTGTTACATAGTTTCTCAAGTAGCCTTCAAATCACTTGTTCACAATCTCCGTCTGCCCATCTGTCTGGGGATGATAACTGGTTTTGGGAGTTAACTCTGTGCCAACCAACCTGAAGAATTCCTTCCAAACATCCCAAATGAACCTATTATCCTTGTCGCTAAGAATGTTTTTACGTAGCCATGTAAACGAAACACCTCTCTGAAAAATACCTTTGCCACTTGAGTTGCTATATAAGTTGAGGAAATTGTGAAAAAGTATGTGAATTTCGTCAACCGATCTAGCGCCACATATATGCAATGTCGACCTTGTACTCATGGAAAACCTATGATGAAATCCATAGAGATACTCTCCCACTTATGCTCTGGAATGGGAAATGGTTGTAGGAGTCCCGCTGGATGGGCTTGTTCAATTTTGTTATGTTGGCAGGTCATGCACTCCCTCGCATGCCTTAGTATGTCATCCTTGAGATCCATCCAATAGAATCTCTCTCTGGTCTAGCAGTATGTTTTAAAATACCCTTGATACCCTGCAGTAGGAGTATCATGTGTGGCCATCGGTATCTTCTCTTTGAGCTTGGATTCTGGTATCAAATATATCATGTCCTTGTAGCAAATGACATCATTTGATACCTTGTACATGTCATCTTGTACTAATCCATCCATTATCTCACAAGCAATTTTTTTTGGCAAGTACTCCACGAGAAGGTGGGACTTCTAGTCTGTTAAAATCTACATCAACGAAAAAGCTGTCGGTTTCCTGGAAAGGGCGTCAGCAACAATATTTTTCTTCCATTTTACATACTCAATATCAAAATTGTAAGTTTGTATCAGTCGACCCATTTTTGTTGTCTTTCGTTCAAATCTTTATGTTTCAGGAAGTACTTCAAACTATGGTGGTCAATTCTCACCACAAACCTGCTACCCTCCAAGTATTGTCTAAACTTCACCAAGGCATGCATTATGGAAAGCATCTCTTTGTCATAGATGGAATAAAGCCTTTCTAGCTCCCTGAGCTTCCTACTCTCAAAAGCTATAGGATGTTGGTTATGCATCAATATTGCTCTGATGTCTATGCTTAAAGAGTCACATTCCAACACAAAAGGTTGGTTGAAATCCAACAATGCTAAGACTAGGCAAGAAATTGTTGATGTATATGTAACTTCAGAATGTATTCACTTGTATTTCTTATGTATTGCAACCTGATGTTTATTCCGAGATGTATTTGTAATGTACTTGAGTCATGTCATGCCCCGATGTTCCTATCGGGAGGATCTATAATGTAAACAAGTCATGTCAAGTTATTGTGGATAACCCTCCTATTGATCAAGGGTCAAAGTCCCCGCAGTTCCGGGGCACTAGGGTTATTAGACTCTCCTAGAGAGGTTGGCCCTAGTAGGGTTTAGTCATGTCGGGAATTAGTATAAATAGAGAGCTAACATTTCTATTTAGTACACACTCACTCACACTCAGTTGTAGCGCATAGTTGAGGAAGAGAAAGACACTGGGGCAAGGAAGAAAGAGGTTACTGCTGTCAGGAGATCATCTTACTGTTTTGGGGTTTTGCTTTTGGTGTTGATTCTATCTCTAAGGAAGTTGCGGGGTTTTCTCCATTTATGGTTTCCCCAAGGAAAAACACTGTGTTCATTGTCTCTTGTGTTTGATTGTTGTGCTTGTTGTTCTCTCAGTTAAAGATCCTAATGTTATGCTAGCTTAATGTTAAAAATCTAACATGGTATCAGAGCTAACCTGAGAAGAAGACATTATGCAGCTGCGAGAACTAGGGCTTCCTACTTTGTGGATTTCTCTCCACAGATTTTCAGCAAAAGAAGGTTGGAATAACTCTCCTCCTTAGGGCGCATCTTTCTGTCGAAGCAGAATCCAATTCTAAGGTTTTTCAGTTTTGGACTCAACACTGCTGTTGAAAATTGGGGCTTTCAACATAAGAGGAATTTTTCTGTGAGCCCGGGCCTAGATTGATCTCCTCCTCAAAATCGAAGTTAGGGATCAAAATCAAAGCATTTGGTTCGACAGAACTTCGGAAAAGCAAAACCCTAATCTGCTCCTGAACCAGCACTACAAAATTTTAGCTCCAAATTCAGATCCAACATCTTGAACTAGTAAGATCTAAATCTTTTGTATTTCCATTTGAGGTTCTTAGTTAAGATGTCTCATCATACCAAGCTTGATGAAAAGCTTGAGGGAGATGATAACTTCCGAGCCTGGAAGTATAGGATCTCCCTGGTCCTGGAAAAAAATGAGTTGGACTCCTATATCAATGAGGAGGTTCCAGTTCTAGAGGGAGATGAGGCTAAGTCCTTACACAAGAAGAAGATGGTTATGGAAAAGAGGATCATTGTTAGTTCTATCAAGGATCACCTCATACCACAGGTATCCTCCCTAAAGACACCTAAAGCTATGTTTGATGCCCTAACCAAATTGTTTGAAGGGAAGAACATAAACCGGAAGATGACTCTGAGAAACCAACTGAAGAATGTAAAGATCCAGAATGCTGAGACCATCCAGTCTTACTTTACAAGGGTCTCTCAGATCAAGGAACAGCTAGAGGCAGTAGATGAAGAAGTAGAGGATGCAGAGATTGTGATGACCACCTTGAATGGTCTCCCTAGATCATGGGACTCCTTTATTCAAGGGATATGTGCCAGAAAGAAGTTAGTCAAGTTTAGCAGACTATGGGAAGAATGCTCTTAAGAAGAAGCTCGGATAGCAGCTCGAGAAGAAAAGATGGGAAGTGAAGATCAAGCCGTCACAGTTAATTCCAAGAAAAGCAAAAGAAGTTCTCATCACTCAAGAGGTAAGCATTTCTATAAAAATAACTCTAGAAAATATTTCTCTAGAAGCAGATGTTATACATGTGATGAAGTAGGACACTTTGCAAAAGATTGTCCTAAAAGACAAAATGAGAAAAAGGGCAACAAGAGAAGACATCATGCTCATGCTGCAGAGGATGATGAACCATCCAAGAAGAAATCCAGATATGAAAGTGAAGACTCTTCAAGTGATGAAGAATATGTCTTGATTTTTGCTCTCATGAGAAACATCACACATGGAAGCAATGAAATTTGGCTTATAGACAATGGGGCTTCCAAACATATGACAGGATTCAAAGAGTCCTTTGTAAAACTTTTAGAACATGAATCACCTAACAAGGTGAAGCTTGGAGATGACTACCAATATCCAATAAAAGGTAGTGGGGAATCCTCTTATAAACTAGACTCTGGAAAGTCTATGAAGATACAAGATGTATTGTTTGTACTAGGACTCAAGAAGAACCTTCTCTCCATATCTACATTAGATGCAAAAGGCATGAGGGTTGCATTCATAGATGGCCAAGTCATCATGTGGCAAAAGGGAAATACTATTAATGATACAGTAGTGATTGGGGAACAAGAAGGAGGTCTATACAAATTGAAGGGCCATCCAGAACAAGCCTTGGTCCATGACACAGTAGAACCAAATGAACTTGGCATAGAAGGCTTGCACATGTGCATTACAGAGCACCACCGATTGCAAGCAAAGCTGTTGAAGGTCTTCCAAAAATTTAAGCAAAACATGATGGGGTCTGCAAAGGATGTGCGAAAGGAAAGAATACAAAGAAGCCATTTCCAAGTAGCGAAAGAAAAACAAAAGGAATCTTGGAAATCATCCACTCCGATGTATGCGGTCCTATGTCATCAAGCTCACTAAGCGGGTATGTATACTATGTTTCTTTTACTGATGACTTTTCTAGGAAGACATGGATTTACTTCATGAAGAACAAAGATGAAGTATTCAGCAAGTTCAAGGAATTCAAAGCCTTGATCGAGAATCACACAGACAAGAAGATCAAAACCTTTCGATCAGATAATGGTGGAGAATTCACATCAAATGAATTCAAAGAGTTATGCAAAGACTCAGGGATTAAGAGGGAGTTGTCCACTCCTTATAATCCACAATAGAATAGGATTGCAGAAAGGAAGAACAAAACTATCATGGAAGCTGCAAGAGCTATGCTTCATTATCAAGATCTTCCTATGCATCTTTGGGCAGAAGCTGCCAGAACAACAATGTATGTACAGAACCGTACTCCACACAGAGTACTTGAGAACAAGACTCCTGGAGAAGTCTTCTCCAACAAGAAACCAGAAGTCAGCCATCTCAAAATATTCGGCTGTCCTTTGTACATACATATTCCAAAAGAGAAGAGAACAAAACTAGATCCTTCAGGAAAGAAGGGTATATTTGTGGGATACTCTGAAAGCTCGAAGACTTACAGAATATACTTCCCAGGATTCAAGAAGATTGACATCAGTAGGGATGTGACATTTGATGAAGACACAGCTTACAACAAATCCAGAAAGAAACCTACTAAAGAATCTGAAGAAGCAGAAGCACCCAGAATTCATGATACAACCATGAATGAAGAAACTCAAGAAGAAGATCGAGAATTTGAAGAACCACAAAGACCTGTAGATCCACCTCCAGAGAAGAATCCTCATAAGAGGATACCTACTTGGGTACGAGAAGCTATCCAAGGTGCAGAAAGATATGGGGCTCCAGAAGAGAATCACAGAGAAAGAAAGAGGACCGGATCCTGCTCCAGGTATGTAGCATTACTATGTGATTTCATCGATAAAGAACCTTCCAATTGTGAAGAAGCGACAGAACGGAAAGAATGGAAGGATGCTATGATCGAAGAGTATCAATCGATCATGAAGAATGATGTTTGGGATGTTGTCCCAAGACCATAAGGGAAGTCAGTTGTAACTTCCAAATGGATCTACAAGATCAAGCATGCTGCAGACGATAGCATAGAGAAATATAAAGCAAGATTTGTTGCTCGTGGTTTCTCCCAGAAAGAAGGAATAGATTATGAAGAAACCTTTGCACCTGTAGCCAAATACACTTCCATCAGATCGGTACTTGCTCTGGCTGCAGTAATGAAATGGAAGATACACCAAATGGATGTCAAGACTGCTTTCTTGAATGGTCTAGTAGAAGAGGAAGTGTATGTGGAGCAACCACTTAGTTTCGAGACACATGACAGGGAGTTTCATGTATGTGGATTGAAGAAAGCCCTGTACAGTTTGAAACAGGCACCCAGGACATGGTACGACATAATTGACAGCTTTCTATCCAGTGTGGGCTTTACCAAGAGTAAAGCAGATTCCAACCTTTACTACCAGGTTGAAGATGGCAACCCAATGATGCTCCTACTATATGTAGATGATCTGTTTGTAACAGGTATGGATGGATTGATTGTTGATACGAACAGAAAGCTTGCTGTCGAGTTCGAAATGAAGGACTTGGGTATGATGCATTATTTTCTAGGCATGGAAGTGTGGCAAAATGCAGATGGAATTTCCTTGGGACAAGGGAAATATACAGTAGAGATCCTGAAGAGGTTTGGGATGATGGACTACAAGGCCATGGCCACACCTATGGCATCGAACCTGAAGCTATTGAGTGATGCTTCATCAAAGACAGTTGATGCCATGATGTATCATCAGATAATTGGGTCCTTAATGTACCTGACGAACACTAGACCAGATATTTGCTTTGTTGTGAACACCTTGAGCCAGTTCTTGACAGATCCGAGACATGTTCACTTGATTGCTGCAAAGCATATTCTAAGATACCTGAGAGGTACAATTGATTATGGGCTCAAGTATGATACGAATCAGAAGATTAACCTGGAGGGTTATGTTGATTCAGATTGGGCAGGAAGTGCCATCGATAGGAAGAGCACTTCAGGATGTTGTTTCAGTATGGGATCAAGTGTGATCTCTTGGTTTAGCAGGAAGCAATCCTATGTGGCACTAAGTACAATTGAAGCAGAGTATGTCGCAACTTGTTCAACTAGTTGTGAGGCAGTATGGCTGAGGAAGCTATTGTCTGATTTATTTGATCTCTAGATGGATGCTACTTGTATACATTGTGACAACCAGAGTTGTGTGAAGTTGTCGGAGAACCCTGTGTTCCATGACAAGTCGAAGCATATTGAGATCAAGTATCACTATATCAGGGATATGGTGCAGAGGGGAGCAGTGAAGCTCCAGTATGTTGCGATGGACGATCAAATAGTTGATGTGTTGATGAAGCCATTGGCCAGAGTGAAGTTTGAGTACTTCAGGGAGAAGCTTGGTGTTCTCCAGATCGAGGTTCCCTCCAAGGGGAAGTGATGAGTCCATAAGCCATTCTGACGAGTAGGTCAGATGTAAGGGCTGAGCCATTCTGTCATGGTGAGAGGATTGGTTCCTTCCATGTCAGATATGAGTGTTAAGCCATTCTGATATGACTGTAGGATTGGTTCCTACATGATTAGATATAAGGGCTATTACCATTCTTGGAATGGAGTTGCCTAGTGAGTTACCAGGAATACTTGGTCTAGGACTGAGGGCCTTTCTGAGATGATTGTAAGATTTAGTCTTACATGATCAGATGTGAGCGCATGGCCATTCTGATGTGATTGAGGGATGTGTTCCCACTTGATCAGATATAAGGGTTGTTGCCATTCTGTCATGGTGAGAGGATTGCTTCCTTCCATGTCAGATGTGAGTGCTGGCCATTCTGATGTAGGATTAGTTCCTGCATAGATGTAAGGGCTACCGCCTTTCTGACGAGTAGGTCAGATGTGAGTGTTGGCCATTCTGATGTAGGATTAGTTCCTACATAGATGTAAGGGCTACCACCTTTCTGATGAGTAGGTCAGATGTGAGTGCTGGCCATTCTGATGTGACTGTGGGATTAGGTCCTACATGATCAGATGTAAGGGCTACCGCCTTTCTGACGAGTAGGTCAGATGTGAGTGCTGGCCATTTTGACGAGTAGGTCAGATGTAAGGGCTACTGCCATTCTTTGAATGGAGGCACCTGGTCAGTTACCAGGAACCCTCAATATAGGACTGAGTGCCTTTCTGACGAGTCAAGGTCAGATGTAAGTGTTGTGCCTTTCTGACGAGTCAAGGTCAGATGTGAGTGTTGGCCATTCTGACTTAGGGTCAGATATAAGGGCTACCAAAGACCTACAAGGAGGTAGGCCTACAACCAGCATGAAAAAGGGCTGGCTCTATAGAACTTCCTGTGACGAGAAGAATCATGAGATAGCACATATGATGATCCAGATCCAGCAGTGATGATCCAGATCGAGTGATGATCCAGATCCAATGATGATGACCCTGTGATGATCCAGTTCCAATGATGATGACCCTGTGATGATCCAGATCGAGTGATGATCCAGATCTAGTGATGATGATCCAGATTGAGTGATGATCCAAATCCAGTGATGATGATCCAGATCCAGTGATGATTATCCAGATCCAGTGATGATCCAGATCCAGATAAAGATGACTTGAAGATGGAGATGACTTGAAGATGAAGATGACGAGAACTTGACGATGATCCAGATGATACAGAGAAGAAGACTTGTGCTGAAAAATTGTGTCGAGAGAATACCTTCCTAGTTAAGAGGGAGTGTTGATGTATATGTAACTTCATAATGTATTCACTTGTATTTCTTATGTATTGTAACCCGATGTTTATTTCAGGATGTATTTGTAATGTACTTGAGTCATATCATGCCCCGATGTTCCTATCAGGAGGATCTATAATGTAAACAAGTCATGTCAAGTTATTGTGGGTAACCCTCCTATTGATCAAGGGTTAAAGTCCCCGTAGTTTCAAGGCACTAGGGTTATTAGACTCTCCTAGAGAGGTCGGCCCTAGTAGGGTTTAGTCATGTCGAGAATTAGTATAAATAGAGAGCTAGCCTCTCTATTTAGTACACACTCACTCACACTCAGTTATAGCGCATAGCTGAGGAAGAGAAAGACATTGGGGCAAGGAAGAAAGAGGTTACTGCTGTCGGGAGATCATCTTACTGTTTTGGGGTTTTACTTTTGGTGTTGATTCTATCTCTGAGCAAGTTGTGGGGTTTTCTCCATTTACGTTTTCCCCGAGGAAAAACATTGTGTTCATTGTCTCTCGTGTTTGATTGTTGTGCTTGTTGTTCTCTCAGTTAAAGATCCTAATGTTATGCTAGCTTAATGTTAAAAATCTAATAGAAATCATCACCTCCTTGAGCTTGTCAAAAGCTCATTGTGATTCATTTGTCCATCTGAAGGCCCCTTTCTTCATAAGATCTGTAAGAGGTGCAACTAGCTGAGAAAATCCATTCACAAACCGCCTGTAATTAAACCAAAGAATCCCCGTAGCTTTGTGAGTGACTTAGTGGGGATCAATCTATAATAGTCTGGATTTTCTCTTGATGAACTTGCACACCTTGTGCACTAATCATGTGGCCCAAGTATAGTATCTCTGTAATCCCAAACTTACACTTAGAGGCCTTGGCGTACAAGGACTTCTCCTTCATGATGCCCAATACCTCATCTAAGTGCCTCATGTGATCCTCCCAAGCTCGACTGTAGATGAGTAGATCATCAAAGAACTCCAGCAAAATTTTCTTAACTATTTGCAGAAAATGTGATTCATACATGACTGGAAAGTAGCTAGTGCATTGGTTTAATTGGATGGCATAACCAGAAACTCATAGTGCCCATAATGGCACCAGAAGGATGTCTTGTGAACATCCTATTCACGAACTCTGATATGATGATACCTAGACTAGAGGTCAATATTTGAGAAATATATTGCCCCATGCATCGTATCCAATAGCTCATCGATCCTAGGAATTGGGTACCTGTTCTTGATCATCTTTTTGTTCAATGCCCTATAATATGCACAACCGCATTGTTCCATCCTTCTTCTCAACTAACACAATTGGAGATGTGAAAGGACTGGAGTTGGGCCTGATGTGCCCCATAGGCATAAGCTCTTTAATTGCATTCTCAATCTTGTATTTGAGTGTCTTGGAATGTCGATAAGGGGTGGTGATAACAGGTTTACTCCCTGCCTCCAACTATATAGTATGCTCAAAGCCTCTATTTAGTGGCCTACCAAGTGGAATATCCCCGAACACTTTGTCGTGCTTCTCCAATGTCTATGTGATATTGTTGGTCATCATGGGAAGCCTTCTAGGTGGTGGTAAAACACTCTGTTGCATATGCCACACAGCCTCATCTAAAAAGTGCCTCCATCCTATGAGATGATATAATTCTGGGGCTTCATTGGACATTCCCCTCAAATCCACTCTCGTGCCTTCTGGAGTGTCGAACCACATCTCCAAAGTTCGGTAATCTGTCATAATGGGCCCTAGAGTGATATCACTCTGCTTGATCCAATATGTAGAAGTCATCTATCACGATGTAGTTCTCCATTGTCAAGGTTATCTAGGGAGCCTTCCGCAAACAAGGCATGATCCGTCCACCTGCTACCTCTACGCCAAACCCTTCAAACTCCTAGGACCCGATGCTTTGCTCGATTAATAACACAGAGTCGATGAAGTTGTGGGTAGCCCCACCATCGATCAAGATCGTGACTCGCTTCCCTCCAATGACTCCTCTCACATGGAAAGTGTTGAACCTAGGAGTGGTTGATAAAGTAGCGACGTTTCCCCTATGTGGTTGTACTGGTGGTTGTTGAACCTATGGTTGTGGTACCAGTGGCTATTTGTTATAGCTGATTTTACCACTCCAGGTGAATCACACTTGTATGGCCTTCCCCTATCCCTCTACAGACTCCTTATACCCCTTGGACCATTTTTTGTCCTTTGATGTTTCCTTGACCATCCCTAAAAATATGTGAAAATTCATATACGCGACTTTTAATCCTATAATTGCGTATATACGCAGGTTTGACCACTAAAACCGCGTACATCGGGATGTCTGCATAATCCAAATCCTTTTGGAGTTTTCCTTGACATGGATCCGACTCACTTGACTCCTGGCCTTCCACATGCCTTGAGATCGCTCGGATTCGACCTTTCATTGCCCCTTTGAAAAGCTATATAAGGAACTCTTTGGTACATTGAAGGCATAAGAGAGAATTGAGAGCAAAGAAACTATAGTCCATTGTTGCCGAAACTTGTGCTTGAGTCTGCATCCCTTTGTCCCTTGGAGCACTTTTGTGTTCTTCCCAAGCTTGCCTTTTTCTTGTGAGCTTGCTATCGAGAGATGGAGGATTGAGGTGGTGGAGGCCCAAGTGGGGGATTCAGTTTCTCCGATTCGCAGACGTGCCGACAGAGGTTGTATCCATTGTAATCTCTGATTTTATATTAATAGAAATATCTTTTCCTGTCCAATAATGTATGTTTGAATGAATATGTTATCCATGGATGGTTTCAAATGCTTATACATTGTTGATTATATATTCTAGAATAGATCTAACACCAATATATATAGTATGCTTGTCTTGTTTACTTATTGTTGAGGAAGTGATTTATCAATTCAAGCTGAAGTTGGAAAGCTCAACGGGGATCTACTTCAACCTTCTGGAATAAGGTACGAGGTCTGATCCTTTAGTGTTAGATATTTGATTTATATTGCATATTGGAAAGGATTGATTTATGGAGTCAAGCTGTCTGTTGTGGTACCCCAAGCCATAGGAATTTCTCTCCGTAATAGAATTGGCGACTCTGCTGGGGAGTTCCTAGTAGTTGTCCTTTGGGGGTTGTTGCAGCTGCAACTGTTTTCCCAAATTTTTGAAATTTTGGACCCTCCTTTTAATTTTTATCTTGCCTAAAATCGTTTGGCTCCATGAACTCTGTTTTTGTTTTCCCTCTGCTACAAGTTTGGATTGTTTTGAGGTCAACTATTTTCATGCTTTTCGGAAAATTGTGTATGTCCGAAACTGCTTTGGGTTGTGAAATTTGAAGTTTGATTTGAAATTGTTGTCCTTTGATCCGTGATTTCGTCCTTTAATATTGGAAGTCTATTTCTCGTTTTCGCCGCTGTTTCGGAGGTGAAACAAACTTTTTCGTCGCTGCCCGGCCGAGAGTCTTTTGGAACTTAACATTTTTAGTTTGGTTGTTTGGAGGTCATTTAAACAACGCATCGGAGCCATATTTCCCTACGGAGCCTCCGTTGTGGAAGCTGGACGATGAATGTCCTAACGGATAGCTTTGATTTTTTCGATGTCGTGATGTTATTATTTTGACTTGCCGTGCGTTGTCGAAGGTTGGTTGAAGTTGAGTCGGTGTTTTGATCTCTATGACGCCGCTGTTTTGGAGATGAGACCAACTTTTTAGACCGCTGCAAAACCTTAAGAATTTCCGAACTCTTAACATTTTCATGATGTTTTTGCGCCATATCGAAAAGTTTTATGACTGTAAGTCGGAAGCCATAGTCTGATTGCTTTCCGCCATTGCGGCTCCCGAGCGAACTAAATGCCTGCCATATAACTGCTCCACTTACCGATGTTTTATTATGATTTCCGCCGATATATTTTATTTTCCGCGGAGCTTGTGGTCTTTCCGTCTTCCGCCATTGCGGCTGCGTATCGCACTAACCACCCAACATTTATGTCGCTCCATTCGCCGACAAGGAGTTTTTCTGCCCGATGCTTTAGTATTTAGTCTTTTCCGATAGACTTAATGGTCTCACATAACTCATTGTTCGTCTAAAGCCCTCCGTTGCGGCTGTTAATTGAACTATCCTGCCGATGCTTTAGTGATTTTCCCGCCTGTTCTGTGTGTGTTTTTACCCTATCTGATGGGTGGCAGAGTTTTCATTTTCTATCATTTTAAGGTTTTCGCGACGAGAATGCAGTATAGGGCCTCATTTTGATGATCAATTTAATTGTTAATATGGTTTACGTTTGTTGAAAAGATGCGGTCTGAATTAATGATGAATTTTGTTTTAACTGCAGACAGACTTAGAAGATTCTTCACATTACTGCTGCAAAGACGACATAGCTGAAGGACAAAGCAGAAGGAAGTTGTTTGAAAAGTGATAGGCAGAGATGTTCTGAGATCAACGGGATCTTTAAAGGGACAAATAAAAGACAAAGCTGAATCAATAGCAACAGAGGCCCAGGCTTGGAAAGGTTCATTAGTTACCGAGCTGGTCCCGTTTTATGAAGTACTCATAAGTCATAAATCTGAAATGTAACGTCTATATGAATCATGAGCACTCACAAACTGACAAAACTGTGAGATTAAAATGGTTTGGGGAGCCCAAAGGTTACCCGGGGGAAGGGGGAGCCCAAAGGTTACTCGGGGGAAGGGGGAGCCCAAGGGTTTTGGCTGTTTTTGTATAAAGATAGGAAAGTTAGAGGGAATGAGGGATTTTTCCTTGGAGAAACTTGTGAATCACTTCTTGTAAGAGGAACTACTTCATTTTACAATAATAAATTACAAATTTTGCCTATTGGAGAAGGTGCTGTGTGGAATGTTCAAATGTGATAAAATGAACATTGTTGAAGGGGAACTATTTTGTTTTTAGCTGTGTTTCATTAACTGTGAGAGCGTTCTAACTTTCTAAACCTATGTTCTTATTTGAATGTTCTCTGGTTTATTCTGTGATAATTTCCACTATGGGTAATGGAGGTTTTAATGGTTGATGAGCTATCTTGTCGTGTATATCTTTATTCATGTTTATGTGTTTTGATTCTAAGAACAACTATCTGTGATTTATCTTAACATGTGAACAGTGTTGCATTACTCATGAATTAATATCTTGCTCCCTAGGGACAGAGTAGTTAGTGTTGTTTTTCTAGTTGTGTGTGATTTAGATGTGAGAGAGTCTAAGACGAGAGGTAAGAACCTACACATCACATTGTGACCACTCCTTGCATTCTTTATCAATCTGCATCTTAGATAGGCACTTGCATATCATACTTAAAGTCAAAAATACAAAAATATAAACGGTGGACCAGGCCGCAACCGATAAAACCTTTTATTTTTGTTACTTGACCTACGGTAGCCAGACGGCAAACCGGATGGATTCCCTACACCAAACAGTCACAGGCTAGTTGGGAACGTTGATTAGGGAGAATCCCTTGCTGTTGTGGCTTGCGAATTTCCAGGCCTTAACAGTTTCTGGCGTTAGAAGGAGGGCCGCCAGTGCATGGCTGGCCGAGGAAACTTGTTTTCTCGAGATTATTCCACCGGTGACAGTTCAGAAAGCAGTTTGTTTCCTAATCCAATTCCCGAAGAGAAGGGTAAAGAGCATTTGTATTCTGTGGACAACAAAGTAGTTAATGATATGAGAAGACACACTAGGGCATATGTGAAAAAGATTGGAGGATTACCAATTATCCTTGACTTTCCTAGAAGATAATATAAAAAGAAAGACCGTCCTATATTGGAAGACTCGGTGTTGGTTGGAGATTTGGAAGAACTGGTAGAAACAACCTTACAGGAAGTGGTTTAGCCTTTGAATCAAGTGGGCCTAGAGACACCTTACTGTTCACCTGTCCGTACTCCTGTTCATTCACCACCTCACTCTCCACCCAGACTCATGGCAGGCGTAAACGCAAATCAGCCACCCAACCCACCAAATCCACCACCTGCTTGGAAAGCCAAATCACCCTTGAACTTAACACCTCCATTGCACGACTTACCTCAAGCTTTTGAGAAGATGTTGCCCAAGTTTGATCCAAATGAGAAGATGTTAGTAGATGACCATTTGCAAAGTTTCTATTTGGAAATAGAGGGATTAAGGGCTTGGGAACATGAGGATGTAGTTTGTAGACTTTTCCCACACACCCTTAAAGGAGCAGCAACATCATGGTATTTTGGTTTGCCTGCAAACTCTATCCCAGACTAGGATACCTTTGAAAGGATTTTTAGAAGTAAGTATGCAACCCAAAAAACTCATGCAACTCTCATGAAAGGAATGTGCGCCTTAAAGAAAGAAAGAAAAGAGAAGGTGCATAGTTTTACCCAAAGATTCGCAGCCTATCTCAAGAATTTTTCTGAAGCTGACAAACCCTTGGATAAAGTTCTGATTGAGTATTATACCTCAACTCTAGGACCCGAGTTGGCCATGTTTTCCAAAATGAAAGCCAAACCTACGTTAGCACAGACTTATGAAGAAGCGGAGAGAGTAGAGGCTGAAAAAGAAAGCATCGAAGACTACCATGAACGGCCAGGAGAAAAAAATGTTGGGAGGGAAGCTATGTTATTTACTAAGCCTAAAGAGGAGAAATCACCATATTTCGAGGGAATGGCAAAGATGATGCAGAAGCTCTCTAACAAAATCATAGACTTGGAAAAGGAAAAGGAAGCCCAAAAGTTCTATAAGCCTTATTACAAGAAAATGGAAGATAACAATCAATCCCAAACCCCTCCACACAGTCCTGCATCTATGAACTTAATGGAGGTAGGAATGGATAACTTTTGCACTTTCCACCAACAACCCCATTCAGAAAAGAATTGTCCCCAGTGGATAAATTCAATGGCGTTGGTCATGAATCAGCTGTTGGATTCCAAATTAACTGAAGACAACGATGAAGAAGGGAAAGACAACAACAAATCAACAGAAAAACAGGAGGATGAGGCCATGGTTTTATGGGACTGTGTATCATTGTTTGATGCCGAGGCAGAAAAGGATCTAAGACACGAGGACATCTTGGAAACAAATGTAACGACGAGAAGCCAGGGGTTGATTAAGGAAAGCAGTCTTATGCTCCCGAAGATTAAGAGACTTCAAAAGAATGTTAAGAAATTTCAAAACGACTCCTCAGCTAATAAAATTCCAGAATTTACCATCACCAGTCAAAGTCCTAGACAGATCAACATGCCTACTAAGCCCAATGAATAAAAGATAAATAATGTTAAACCAAATCTCACAGGACATAAGATAGATTATGACATTGTGGAGGATATAAAAAAGGTAAGGGCAAACATCTCATCATTTGAAATGTGCAATGTATCTATTGAGGCCCCGAAATTCACAGGAAACAACAGTAAGGGATTCTCCCCAGTCAACGTTCCCAACTAGCCCGTTGACTGTTTGGTATAGGGAATCCGTCCGGTTTACGGTTCGGCTACCGTAGGTCAAAGTAACAAAACCAAGGTTTTACCGGTTGCGGCCCGGTCCACCGTGTATTTTGTATTTTTTGACTTAATGTATGATATGCAAGTGCCTAATTAACCATGCAAGGAAATAAGATGCGAGGAGCAGTCACAATGTGATGTGCAGGTTCTTACCTCTCGTCTTAGACTCACTAGCATCCCAATCACAGACAACAAGAAAAAGAAACTAACTA
>LPNX010433207.1:37440-79336 GCA_001517045.1 Pseudotsuga menziesii
GTCATTTGTTTTGTCCTTTCTTCAGTCCTGAGAACCACGGTTTGACTTTTTTCCAAAACTGCCTAGATGTGCCTTCGTGCTGCGTTTGCCTTTAAAAATCCTTCAGGTCCACCTGCGAATAAACCAGAATGCATCATTTGTTTGATTTGCGTTACAAAACAAAACAACAAATTATACTACTGAAAAGGCTAATCCACTAGAGAAGACAGGCTTGTGATAATAATACCAACGGCGGAAATCGGGAGGTAAATGACATCGGAAACCAAATGGATTTTCCAGCCGCAACGGCGGAAGAGTAAAGGCTACAGGCCTGCGACGTGAGGGCGAGAAAGACTTAGAATCAGAAATCAGACGACTTTCCCTTTCGGAAGCTTAATGACTTTGAGAGTCGCAACGGCGGAAGGGAAAAGGCTAAAGACACGTGACGCGGGTGGGAAAACTTTGGTCGGAAGTCGGAAGGATTTGACATCGGACGCGAAATGGCTTTCTCAGCCGCAACGACAGAAGAGAAAAAGCTTCGGGTGCGCGACTGAAAGGCAAACGCTTATCGACAGTCGGAACGATTTGGACCTCGGACCCTAAACCGATTTGGGCTCCACAACGGCGGAAGCGAACAAGCTTCGGCTTCCGATCAAAACAAGAAAGACTCCCGATCAAAAAAAAAAACTAAGTGTTTCAGTCAGATTTCAACATTCAACAACGGACAAAAACCCGTTTTACCTCCGCAACAGCGAACCACAACAAAGAATATTTAATCCGATCGACAAGCCAAAACCAACCTTAAAATCTGCGACCCACCATAAGTCTCAAACGCAGGAATCTTCTGAAAAACCAGGACGGACTGTAAACTCCAGGAAATCATCCACAATTAATGCATGACCTAAAAAATCCAAGGATCTAGATGATCAAACAAATGCAAAAATCATGAGGAGGGGCCCAACATTTAAGAAATTTGAGGAGAACGGTTGCAGCTGCAACAACTGACGATTACCTGGTGAACCTAGATCTCTGGGCACTTATACTTTGAGTGACAGACTGTTTAACAATACATGCATCTATTGAATTCTTTCAGCTATCTGGATTTCTCAAATGACAGAAGTGTGTAACTTTAATCATTGATGATAGTCCAATTCAGGGAGAGTGGGAACCAAGATTTTCAAGTCCAGATAACTCTGTTGAGGCCAGAGGATGAGTTTCATTATTACTTTTGTCTTCAGGTAGCTGATAGCTTGGACACCACAGGATTGTAGCACATGGTAAACAGAAATATCCGTTTGTTCCTCATTCCCATGCCATTTTAGCATTTTTCATGCTTTTGGACTTTTGTCCCTTTTCATATGAGTCCTCCTGCATGCCTTTCTTACTGAATTTTAATTCAGGATCCTCTATCCCATAGTGTCCTTTTGTGTGAGTGGTGTGCTTAAAGTTTCAGCTCATGGACGAAGAGGATCTTTTGGCAATTTAGTACTGATGATTCAGCATCTGATTTGATTTATGATGCTTTCATAGGAGTTTTTGACTCTTTATTTTCCTTTTGGAATTCGTTTCTTGGCATGGGATCATTTATATTTAATATACTGTTCACCTTGCTCCTTTCCATGGGTCCTCTGCTGTCACTCCTTAGAACATTTTAGGTGTGATGTGGATGGAGCTCCAGCATAGTATTCTAGACTCTTTAAATCCGATTTATTTCACAGGGATTAAGCAGGACTTCAATGCACACATAGTTTATTCGAGAAAATTGCTAAGCTGGAAGAATTTCTTTTAGCAACATACAGTCTGAGATTCAAAATGTCTATCCTTCCCAAACATTCTGATGTTCTCCATGCGACCGTGGGTTCATTCCCTTTATTGAAATCAATAAAACTTAAACTAAAGTAAACTAAAAATAACATGACTCGAAAGACAGCCAGACGAGTTATTTATATACAAGACAGAAGAAATCAAACAGACTCAAGAAAAATAAGGCTTGAGAACCAAACCATTTACTGGCAAGTTCTGTTCCCACCCCTGTAGATCCTGTAACTTGTAAGTAGAAGGGCCAAGCTTTGCTGCAATTTGAAAAGGGCCTATCCACAACTGCTGGAATTTAGTGTGCTTTCCTTTCTCATCATGGGGGTGATCCCATTTGAGGACTAAGTCTCCTACTTAAAGTCTTTTGTTCCAGATTTATGCTTGTCGAACCATCGCTTAACTAACTCCTGCTGTTGCTTAAAGCGTTCTCTGGCTTTAGATCTAGCCTCTTCTGCTTTCAGGATATTATATATTCTTATTTGCAAAACTTCATCATCCGACCCCCTAGACTCTTGAGCTAGTATGGAAGATGGTAGCATGATATTGGGAGGAAGGATGGCTTCTTTACCATAGACAAGGGTATATGGAGACACTCCAATTGCAGACTTGGGGGTGACTCTATCGGCCCAAAGGGAATTTGGTAATGCTGAGTGCCAACTCCTCTGGTTTTCTACCACAGTCTTCTTCAAAATTCTAATCAGATTTTTGTTAGAGGATTCAGCCAGGCCATTTCCTTGTGGATAATAATTAGCAGAATAATGCAATTTTATCCCTTTATCATGAGCAAATGCAGTCAATTTAATTGATGAAAAGTATTTAGCATTATCAAAGACTTACAAAACTGGAACTCCAAACCTGGTCATGATATGATCTTGTAGGAAGCTGATGACTTCGTCTTCATTTATCTTGCGCAGTGGGATAGCTTTGACCCAGCGAGTGAAGTAATCAGTCGCGGTCAGAATGTACTTGTGCTGCATAGAGGAATTCGGTTTTATTTCTCCAATAATATCCAGTCCCCATTGCTCGAATGGCTCGGTAATCATCACAGGCTTTAGAGGTGTTGCTGCTTTAGGTTGTCTCCCACTACACCTTTGGCAAATATCACACTTCCTGACATGTGCGTGTGCATCTCTAAAGAGCGTGGGCCAGTAATAACCTGCCCTGAGGATTTTGTGGGCTGTGGTATCCCCTGAATAATGTCCTCCAGCAGGACCGTCATGCAATTCTACCATCACTTTCTTCGCATCTTCCTTTTCTAAGCATCTGAGAAGAACCCCGTCATAATTCTTTCTGAATAACACCCCTTCAACCAGTTGATATGCTGCTGATTTAAGACGCAGCGCTCTCCTTTGCTTGGAATTCCAATGTTCTGGCAACAGTCCTACCTGCAGGTAATGTACAAGGTCTCTATACCAAGACTCGGGAGCTGTAAACAAAGGGCCTACCTCCACATGTAATTCGGCTTCATCTCCCCAGGCTTGTTCTTCATTTTTTCCACTTTTAGTCATCAAATTACACAACCCTTGACCTTTAACTATAGAGGCTGGCTTGAATTCAAGGTCGTACTCTTGAAGAGCTGTTACCCAGTTGCCTCTTCTTTCTCCTAACTCCTTCTGTATAAGAAGAGATCTTACGGCTGGGTAGGGAACTATTACCTTGGTTCGATTCTTTTATATGTAAGGCTTGAATTGCTTTACTGCTTTGAATAATGCGTAAGCTTGTTTATCAACAGCTGGGTAGTTCAATTTGGCCCCTTGTAGACCAGTACTCATAAAGGAGATTGGGAATTCATCCCCCCCTTCTTCTTTTTGGGTAAGCACGGCTGCAAGTGAATCATCGGATGCAAATGTATACAGAATAAAGTCTTTATCAAAGTCTGGGATTTTCAAGGAGGGTGCGTGTGCAACAGCAGTTTTAATTTTGCTGAAAGCATTCTTCTCAATTTCAGTCCACTTGAATTGAGCACTCTGCTTGACCATCTGCTGCAGCGGCTTAACAGTCTGAGCGAAATCAGGCACAAACCTTCGCACGAAATTTATGGTTCCCATGAATGATTGCATCCCCTTTTTATTATGGGGCAAGGGGATTTGTTCAATAGCCTTAATTATTTCTGGATCAATGGAGATCCCTTGCTTTGAAACGATGTGACCCAGCAACTTGCCTTCTGTGACAGCGACCACACATTTCTTAGGATTGAGTGAGATGCCATACTTCCGACAGCGTTCAAAAATCCGCCTTAAGTGAAATGCGTGCTCTCCCCTTTTTTTCGAGAATATCGTAATATCGTCAAGGTACACTACAACGCTGCGGCCGATCAATCCACGGAAAGCTAGGTCCATAGCTCTCTGAAATGTTGCACCTGCATTTATAAGCCCAAAGGGCATCCTTCTGTAGGCAAAGGTTCCCCATTTGGTCCTAAAAGTTGTCTTCAACCTGTCTTCCTCGGCTACTAATACTTGATTGTAGCCAGAGAAACCATCTAATAATGAAAACAGTTCAGAACCAGAGACCATTTGCAGCAATTGCTCCATGGGTGGCACGGGGTAGTTATCTTTATCAGAAGCGCAGTTTAGATTCCTGAAATCCACTCAGAGTTTGATTTCTCCAGACTTTTTTCTTACTGGTACCAGATTTGACACCCACTCAGAGTGTCTGACTTTGAAAATGATTCTAGCATCCAATAATTTCTTCACTTCACTCTGAATCAGTGGTTCGAGCTTTGGATGCATTTTTCTCAAAGGCTGCTGATACTGCTTGACTCCGGCTTTAATGGGAATGACATGTTTGATGATGCTAGTATTGTATGTTTTCAAGTCTTCATACGTCCATACAGAAACATCTTTATATTGTTTAAACAAACTGACGAACTTGTCTCTTTCCGTTGGTGAACAACATTTTCCAAGATTTACAAATTTAGGATTTGTTTCAGTCCCTAAATTAATCAGCTCAAACTGCAGAGATGAGCTGTGGGTCTTCACGTTGGCTGGTCTTCTGAATTTTTCATTTTTCTAACGTTCTGACTCCTTTAGGAATGAAATTATCGTATTTCATCTCAGCCTGATGCTCTTCATCGTCTATGATCGCTCCTTTAAACACCTCGTCATTTGTCAAACATTCTATGATCTGCTGGTCATCATCGAATACTCGTAGGTTCGTAATCATATTAGGTACAGAGGGCCTGAAAAGTAATTCAACAGAACACCGATTATTAGTGGGTATGAGCCTAGCGGCTGATGTGCCCAACAGGTCAGCTGCTGCGTTTTTAATTCTTGGAATTGAAATAATGTTGAATGCATCAAAACATTTAAGCAAATCCCATACCTCATTCTGGCAAGCCTTTAAGTGAGGAGAAACACAATGTATTTGATTTCGGATTTGTTTCACAATAATTTCGGAATCCCCAAAGACTTTTAGATTACTTACCTTTAATTCAATCGCTTTCTTTAGTCCCTACACCAGTGCTTCGTACTCAGCTGTATTATTAGTACACTCAAACTCTAATCTACATGAAAGGAAATGTTTATTCTCCTGGGGATCGATCAGGACACATCCAGCCCCTGACCCCTCTAATGTCTTTGAGCCATCAAAAAACAAAATCCAAAAATCACTAACTACTGAAGGTGAATCTATTCCTGCTGCTAAGCTTACTATGTTACAGTCAATCTCATCAGCCTATGAGAATTGAAGGAGATCAGGCTGGGTGTCAGATGTGTTACTGGCTTCTTTCGCTTGATAATTCCCTGGTTCTAACTCAATAAAATAGTTTCCCAGTACAGAATCCACTGGTACATTCTTCTTCTCTAGCTGAGTAACATTGTACTTCATGTGAGGCTCTCTTAGAATCTTAATCTGGTTTGGACTCCCTTTGTATGGCAACCAAAGATGGGACCAATCTGAAGCAAAATATCCATTTAATTTGGCCAACTAATCTCTGCTCAGGACAATACCATAAGCGTCTGGTATATCAGCCACCACAATGTTAATAACTTGGCAAACTTTGTCATTAGCTGCCAGACGGACTAGGACATCTTCCAGCTCACCAATTACCTTTACATCTATTCTATCCAATTGAACCACCCTCCACGTGGATGGCTTAGGTTGTCCATTGATCTTTTTACAGACTGATATGGGCATAACATTTACCGACGCCCCTGAGTCTACCAAGCAATTATGTACATTATGATTGAATATTTCAAAAGTGAGGAGGGAAGGTGGATGTTTGCTTTTAGACTTACCTCCGATGCTGGTTTCTCCAATTTCTTCTTCTTCCTGAGGTTGATTGTTGGCGGGTAGCTTCTCATCCGATGCTTCTAGTGCTTTGAATAGTCTTTCTTTTTGCTGCGGCACTTTACACATTTCGAAAACGGGCACATTTGCTTTTACCTTTTTTAAATCCTCCAACATGTCATAATCCATCGATTGTTCAATGGGATGGGGTTTATCAGCATTTTCTTCACTTGTATTGACCTGCGCGTCACTTTGCTTAGGATTTTGGCTGGTAATAGTGAACTCTGGAGTTTTATCAGTCAAGGAGTTATTTTGAAATTTATTCATAGCATTTCTCTGCAGCCTCTTAATCTTTGGGAGTATAAGACTGTCTTCCTTAACCGTCCCTTGGTTCCTAGTGGCTACGTTGGTTTCCATAACGTCCTTGTACCCTTGAGTCTTTTCATCTTCAGCATCAAATAATGAGACAGAATTCCATAAAGCCATGGTCTCCTCTTCCTGTTCTTTGGTAGAAGTAGAAGCAGAATTCTCTTTTCTTTCTTCATTTCCCTCTTCTGTTAATCTAGAATCTAACAGTTGATTCATGACCAACGTCATCGAATTAATCCATTGAGGACAATTCTTTTCAGAGTGTGGCTATTGGTGGAAAGTGCAAAAATTGGCCAAGCCTACCTCTGTTAGATTCATAGATGCAGTATTGTGAGGAGGAGGTTGAGATTGATGGTTATCCTCTCTTTTCTTATAATATGGCTTATAAAACTTTTGTGCTTCCTTTTCTTTCTCCATATCTATTATTTTGTTGGAAAGCTTTTGCATCATTTTGGCCATATTTTCCAAATCTGGCGACTTTTCTTCCTTAGGTTTAGTAAACAATAAGGATTTTCTCCCTGCACCTTTTTCTCCTGACTGTTCTGGATAGTCTTCAAT
Organism: Pseudotsuga menziesii; assembly: GCA_001517045.1. Classification (NCBI taxonomy): domain Eukaryota; kingdom Viridiplantae; phylum Streptophyta; class Pinopsida; order Pinales; family Pinaceae; genus Pseudotsuga; species Pseudotsuga menziesii. Next base: position 44,389 of record LPNX010433207.1, read on the forward strand.
GCTCTCTCTTTCAGCTTCCACCACTTCTGCTTCTTCATAAGTTTCCGTCAAAGTAGGCTTGGCCCTACCTTTGGCAAACATGGCCAGATCAGGGCCTAAAGCTAAAGATAATATTCAATTAGAACTTTGTCTGAAGGTCTATCTGTTTCAGAGAAATTCTTGAGATAGGATGCAAACCTTTGTGTGAAACTATGCACCTTTTCTTTTCTTTCTTTCTTCAATGCGCACAGCCCTTTCATGAGAGCTACATGAGTTTTCTGAGTTGCATACTTACTTCTGAAGATTCTTTCGAAGGTATCCCAATCAGGGATAGAGTTAGCAGGCAATCCAAAGTACCATGACGCTGCAACTCCTTTAAGGGTATGCGGGAACAGTCTGCATACCACATCTTCATGTTCCCCGGCCCTTAATCCTTCAATTGCCAAGTAAAAACTTTGTAGGTGATCATCTACTAGTATTTTCTCATTGGGGTCAAACTTGGGAAACATCTTGTCAAAGGCTTGAGGTAGGTTATGTAATGGAGGTGTAAGGTTTAATGGTGATCTGGCTCTCCATGCAGGTGGTGGATTTGGTGGGTTAGGTGGTGGATTAGCATTTACTCCTGCCATGAGTCTGGGTGGGGAGTGAGGAGGTGATCCAACTGGAGTATGAGCAGGAGAACTATGAGTGGTTTCTGGGCCTTCTTGATTCAAAGGTAGCACAACTTCTTGTAAGGATTTTTCTACAAGCTCTTCCCAGTCTCCAACGAACATTGAGTCTTCCGCTACAGGATGATCTTTCCTTTTATACTCTCTTCTGGGCAATTCAGGGATGATTGGCAACCCCCCAATCTTCTTTACATATGCCCTGGTGTGTCTTCTCAGATCATTAACAATTTCGTTGCCAACAGAATATAGATGTTCTCTTTCTTCCGGAATTGGATTTTGAAACCCACTGCTTTCAGAACTGTTACCGGTGGAATATTCTCGGGAAAACGGGTTTCCTCGGCCAGCCATACACTGGCGACCCTCCTTCTAGCACCAAAAATGTTGAGGCCCCGAAATTCGCAGGCAACAATAGTAAGGGATTCTCCCCAGTCAACGTTCCCAACTAGCCCATTGACTGTTTGGTATAGGGAATCCGTCCGGTTTACGGTTCGGCTACCGTAGGTCAAAGTAACAAAACCAAGGTTTTACAGGTTGCGGCCCGGTCCACCGTGTATTTTGTATTTTTTGACTTAATGTATGATATGCAAGTGCCTAATTAACCATGCAAGGCGATAAGATGCGAGAATCAGTCACAATGTGATGCACAGGTTCTTACCTCTCGTCTTAGACTCACTAGCATCCCAATCACAGACAACAAGAAAAAGAAACTAACTACCTAAACTATCCCTAGGGAGCAGGATTATTATTCGTAAGTGAGTAATACATTTTGTACATGCATTATGAAGAGTTACAGTTAGCTGACACTTCTTTCAAGACACACAAACAATTACAGATATTTGAACAACCAGATAGCCGATTATTTTATGAACAACATTTATTACTCACAGTGGAAAACATCCCAAAAGATATTGAAGAACATTCAACAAGAACATAGGTTCAGGAAGTTAAATACTCTCACAGTAAATGAAACACAGCTGAAAACGAAATAGTTCCTCTTCAACATTATTCATTTAGTCGCATTGATACATTCCACATTTCACTCTTTGCAGTAGGCAAAAGTTGCACTTTCTGACTGTAAAACGAAGTAGTTCCTCTTACAAGCAAAATAGTTTACAAATTTTTCCAGTGAAAAAAAAGTCCTCTCTCCATCCTATCTTTACAATATTTAAACTATACAGCAGGTCGTTTGGGCTGCCCCCAAACGTGTGACTTTCCAGTCTCTTGAGCGTTTCAGATTCTTCTTCAGACCGCTTTGTCTTCTCATTTTTTATTTTATGTGCACGTTCATCTTCTGATTAGTAACTGATAGATTTTTTCAGGCTGTGCCTTGGCCGTCATTCGTTTTGTCCTTTCTTCAGTCCTGAGAACCACGGTTTGAATTTTTTCCAAAACTGCCTAGATGTGCCTTCGTGCTGCGTTTGCCTTTAAAAATCCTTCATGTCCACCTGCAAATAAACCAGAATGCATCATTCGTTTGATTTGCGTTACAAAAAAAAACAACAAATTATACTACTGAAAAGGCTAATCCACTAGAGAAGACAGGCTTGTGATAATAATACCAAGGACGGAAATCGGGAGGTAAACGACATCGGAAACCAAATAGCTTTTCCAGCCGCAACGGCGGAAGAGTAAAGGCTACAGGCCTGCGACGTGAGGGAGGGAAAGACTTAGAATCGGAAATCGGACGACTTTCCCTTTCGGAAGCTTAATGACTTTGAGAGCTGCAACGGCGGAAGGGAAAAGGATGAAGACACGTAACGCGGGCGGGAAAAATTTGGTCGGAAGTTGGAAGGTTTTGACATCGGACGCGAAATGGCTTTCTCAGCTGCAACGACAGAAGAGAAAAAGCTTCGGGTGCGCGATTGAAAGGCAAACGCTTATTGGCAGTCGGAACGATTTGGACCTCGGATGCTAAACCGATTTTGGCTTTGCAACGGCGGAAGCGAACAAGCTTCGGCTTCTGATCGAAACAAGAAAGACTCCTGATAAAAAAAAAACTAATTGTTTCAGTCTGCTTTCAACATTCAACAACGGAAAAAAACCCATTTTACCTCTGCAACAGCGAACCACAACAAAGAATATTTAATCCGATCGACAAGCCAAAACCAACCTTAAAATATGCGACCCACCATAAGTCTCAAATGCAGGAATCTTCTGAAAAACCAGGACGGACTGTAAACTCCAGGAAATCATCCACAATTAATGCATGACCCAAAAAATCCAAGGATCCAGATGATCAAACAAATGCAAAAATCATGAGGAGAGGCCCAACATTTAAGAAATTTGGGGAGAACGGTTGCAGCTGCAACAGTATCGTAGTAGAAAGAAAATCTATTGAAAGCACTTGAAGTATCAGATGAGAGGCTGCCCACTGACAATCAGCCCCAGGAAGAAGAAATTGGTGAAGCAAGTATGGGAGGTAAGCCTAAATGGAAAACCCCACCTTTTCTCCTTACGTTTGAAATTTTCAACCACAACGTGCATAATTGTCTGGTAGACTCGAGGGCATCAGTCAATGTCATGCCGCTGTTGGTCTGCAAAAAGATAAATGGACAACCTAAACCATCTACCTAGAGGGTCGTTCATTTGGATAGAATGAATGTGAAGGTAATTGGGGAAATGGAGGATGTTCTCATTCGCTTATCTTCAAATGATAAGGTATGTCAATTCATTGATATTGTGGTGGCTGACATACCGAAAGCTTATGGACTTGTTTTGAGCAGAGATTGGTCGGCAAAGCTGAACGGATATTTTTCCTCGGACTGGTCACATCTATGGCTACCATATAAAGGAAGCCCAAATCAAATTAAAGTTTTGAGGGAACCCCACATGAAACACAATGTTACTCAGTTCAAAGGTAAAAATGAACCAGTGGATTCTGTTTTGGGAAATTACTTTATCGAGCTAGAACCAGGAAACTATCAAGCGAAAGAAGCCAGCAATACATCAGACGCTCAGCCTGATCTCCTTCGGTTTTCACAGGCTGATGAAATTGATTGTGAAATAGTAGACTTAGCTGTAGAAGTAGATGTTAATTCTTGCACAGTAGTTAGTGATTTATGGACGCTTTTCTTTGATGGTTCTAAAACTTTAGAGGCGTCAGCAGCCGACTATGTCCTAATTGACCCTAAGAAAAACAAACATTTTCTTTCATGTAGGTTAGAGTTTGAATGTACCAATAACACAACTGAATATGAAGCATTAGTTCAAGGACTAAGAAAAGCAATTGAATTAAAGGCAAAAAATCTGAAAGTGCTTGGAGATTCTGAAATAATTGTAAAACAAATTCGAAATCAAATACATTGCATTTTTCCTCTTTTAAAAGCTTATCAAAATCAATTATGGGATTTAGTTAAATGTTTTAATGCATTTAACATTGTATCGATTCCAAGACTTAAGAATGCAGCAGTTGACTTGCTGGCCACCTCAGCTGCGAGGCTTGTGCCCTCTAATAATCGGTGCTCTATTGAATTGCTTTTCAGGCCTTCAGTTCCAGATATGATTACCAATCTACGAGTGTTCGATGATGATCAACAGATTATAGAATGCTTGAAAAATGACGAGACCTTCAAAGGGGCGATTATTGCTGATGAAGAACATCAAGCCGAGCTAAAATTCGATAATTTTATTCCTAAAGGAGTTAGGACTTTAGAACGAATGTTTGATTTAAACGAGAAATTTAGAAGACCAGTGAATGTGAAGACTCATAGCTCGTCCCTACAGTTCTAGTTGATTGATTTGGGGACTGAAATGGAGCCTAAATGTGTGAATTTGAGAAAATGTTGCTCCCCAGGTGAAAGGAATAAGTTTATCAGTCTTTTCAAACAATACAAAGATGTTTTTGCCTGGACGTATGAAGATCTGAAGACATATGACACCAATATTATTCAACATGTTATCCCCATCAGATCTGGAATCAAACCTTATCAGCAGCCTTTGAGGAGAATGCATCCAAAATTAGAACCTTTAATCCAGAGTGAAGTTAAGAAACTATTGGATGCTAGAATTATCTTCAAGGTTAGACACTCGGAATGGGTTTCAAATCTGGTACCAGTAAGGAATAAATCCGGAGAAATCAGGCTATGTGTGGATTTCAGAAACTTAAATCACGCTTCAGATAAAGACAATTATCCTGTTCCACCCATGGAGTAGATATTGCAAATGGTTTCGAGTTCTGAACTATTCTCTTTATTAGATGGATTCTTAGGCTACAATCAAGTATTAGTAGTTGAAGAAGACAGACTTAAAACGACATTCAGAACCAGGTGGGGGACTTTTGCTTATAGAAGGATGCCCTTTGGACTCATAAATGCTGGAGCTACTTTCCAGAGGGCTATGGATATAGCTTTCCACGGTCTGATTGGCAGTAGTGCTGTAGTATACCTCGATGACATCACGATATTCTCAAACAAAAGAGAGGAACACATATTTCATCTAAAGCATATTTTTGAACGCTGCCAAAAATATGGTATCTCACTAAACCCCAAGAAGTGCGTGTTTTCCGTTACAGAAGGTAAGTTGTTGGGTCATGTGGTGTCTAAGAAGGGGATCTCCATAGACCCAGAGAGGATCAAAGCCATCAAACGGATTCCCTTACCCCATAATAAAAAGGGCATGCAATCATTTATGGGGACAATAAATTTCGTGCAAAGGTTTGTGCCAGATTTCGCTCAAATTGTTAAACCTTTGTAGCAAATGGTAAAGCAAAGTGTACAATTCAAATGGACTGATGTAGAGAAGAACACATTTAGTAAAATAAAGACAGCTGTCGCGCACACACCCTCCCTGAAAATTCCAGATTTTGAGAAAGATTTTATTTTGTACACTTTCGCATCTGATGATTCATTAGCAGCTGTGCTTACCCAGAAGGAAGATGGGGGAGATGAGTTCCCCATATCATTTATGAGCACCAGTCTGCAAGGGGCCGAATTGAATTACCCGGCTATGGATAAACAAGCTTATGCCATGTTCAAAGCAACAAAACAATTCAGGCCATACATACTTAAGAACCAGACAAAGGTAATCGTTCCACACCCAGCTGTGAGGTCTCTTTTCGTACAAAAGGAGTTAGGAGAAAGAAGAGGCAACTGGGTAACAACTCTACAGGAGTATGACCTCGAATTCAAGCCAGCCTCCATAGTTAAAGGGCAAGGATTGTGTAAACTGATGACTGAGAGTAAAGACAATGAAGAACATGACTGGGAAGTGTTGGAGCAGGATCCCGCAGCTATAGAAGAAGCTGCTAGTTTTGGCGGAAAGAGAGAAGTTTTGGCGGAAAAAGGACAGGGCAGAGCTACGACGCAGTAGCACGTTTCCAGCTGGAGAGCAGAGCCGGAAACCATGACTTTTGGGATAGAAAAGTCAAGAAGGCAACGGTACCTGAGCGGCCGAGAGAAGAAAGCTCAACCACTGCATTGAAGGCAGCGGCGGAAGACAGGAGGGCTCAGCGACCCTCATAAAGAAGAAGGAGCAACGAGGCTCAAGCATTGAAGGCGAAGGACAGAAAGAGAAGCGGTGCATAGTACCCATGGTCAGTGCCGGGAAGCATGGAAGACTGCAGAGAGCTGCGGTGTGACGGGAAGCGGCTACCTTAAGGACAGAGAGGACCGACTGTCACTATTTAGGGTATGGGTTTACTGTTGGGACATGCCCACAGTGTTGTAATGGCACGACCTTCGGGCTGCCTATAAAATCTTGCATTTTTGTATTGCAAAGGGTTAGCTAATCAGTCAGTTAGATAGTTGGTCAGTTGATAGTTTTTTAGACTCAGGAATCAGTCAGACAGACTGCGTTGTAACGATCCAGACACCTAGCTGTCTGTGAGTCATTTGAGTCTGTATGTAACCATTCACAGAGAGAATAGAGAGGGAAGGATATATTGGAAGAAAGGCAACATAGAGATAGACCAGAGGTCTAGAAGAGACTTCATGCTGCATATGTAGTGCAACAGACTGTGCTAACTTCCCTCAAGATATATAATAGAAGCACAGTTTGGTGGACGTAGCTCCCATCCTGGGGGTGAACCACGTTAAATCTGCGTGTTATGTGTTGTATGAATGTGATTGTATTTGCTTATTGTTACTGGTTATTATGCATGTAATGATAGTAGCAGTAGATGAATGTATGTATTGTTCCGCCCGTGATAATGCAAGAGGATAAAGACAAGTTGAAGCATTTTAGTAGGCTGTTTAAAGACTCCTTTACGTCTGTCTCTAATGACCAGTTACTCACAATATACTTCTGAGAAGTAGAGTTTGCACATCGGCACAGTCAACGCTAAGAGCGCAAAGTCGTAGTGGTAAGATATCGCAGAGAGGCGGTATCGCATCGGCAGAGGAGCTGCGGTGCGCGATACTGCGAGCTGAGGGATTAGCGTTGAGGAGAGGATGGGTGTTCCGCGGTGCGCAGAGATGCGGTAAGGTTGGGAATATTGTGAGTAAGTGGAAGTTGTGCGACGCGAGAGGAAATAGTGCGACTTGCGCGGGGTTAAGCATCGCACGGGTAAAAGTGCTGCGAGTAGAAGGGGACGTGCGATGCGCAGAGCCAGTTGACCTAGTGGCGCGAAGGAGTAAGAGAAAAGAAGTAGGATGCGCAGAACCTGGTCCAAGACACTTGAGTCTTGGCCAACCCATTGGATTCACTTCGGGTGAGACTTCAGATCGCTTCGCGGTCTGTCGCCGAAAGGGCCAGTGAGTTTTGGGTGTTGTTGATTAATTATAGTAAACCCGGGTCTGCCCATGCAATCAACAGGAAGATGAAGCTGAGTTACATTTGATAGATGTATGTCCTCTTTTCACAGCTCTGGACTCCTGGTATCAAGACCTTGTGCCTTACCTTCAGGCGGGATTGTTACCGGAGCATTGGAATTCTAAGCAAAGAAGAGCACTGTGTCTTAAATCAGCCTCATATCAGATTGTTGAAGGAATATTATTCAGAAAGAATTATGATGGAGTTCTTCTTAGATGCTTAGAGAAAGAAGATGCAAAGAAGGTAACGATAGACTTACATGATGGGCCTGCTGGAGGACATTTATTTGGAGATACGACAGCACATAAAATTCTCAGAGCTGGATATTATTGTCCCACACTGTTCAAAGATGCACATGCCCGTGTCATAAAATGCGACATTTGCCAAAGGTGTGGTGGAAGACAAGTTAAAGCAGCAGGACCATTAAAGCCTGTTATGATAACAGAACCTTTTGAGCAGTGGGGGATGGACATCATTGGAGAGATAAAGCCAAATTTTTACTTGCAACACAAATATATTCTGACGGCAACCGACTGCTTCACTCGTTGGGTCGAAGCCATTTCGTTGCGTAAAGTAAATGAAGATGCGGTCATGGACTTCTTGCAATATCATATTATGACCAAGTTTGGAGTTCCAATTTCTTTAGTTTTTGATAGTGCTACTTAATTTTCCTCGATTAGATTAACTGCATTTGCTCATGAGAAAGGAATTAAGTTGCATTACTCTGCAAATTACTATCCACAGGGAAATGGTTTGGCTGAATCTATGAACAAGAATCTGATTAGGATTTTAAAAAAGACGGTGATAGAAAATCAAAGGAGTTGGCACTCGACATTACCAAATGCTCTTTGGGCCGATAGGGTCACCCCCAAGACTTCATTAGGTGTGTCCCCGTATACCCTTGTTTATGGAAAAGAGGCCATCCTACCCCCCAATATCATGCTACCCTCTTCCATAATAGCTCAGGAATCTAGAGGATCAGATAATGAAGTCTTGCAAATAAGGATACATAATGTTCTGAAGGCAGAGGAATCTAGATCCAGGGCCAGAGAACGTTTTAAACAACAACAGGAGATAGTAAAGAGATGGTTTGATAAACACAAAGCTGGAACTAAAGAATTCGAGGTGGGAGATTTGGTTCTCAAATGGGACCACCCCCATGATGAGAAAGGAAAACACACGAAATTTCAACAGTTATGGGTAGGCCCTTTATAGATTGTGGCAAAACTTGGCCCCTCAACCTATAAATTGCAAGATTTACAGGGGTGGGAAGAGAACTTACTAGTAAATGGTTTAGTTTTGAAACCTTATTTTTCCTAAGTTTTGTTTTTGTTCTTTGTTTTGTACATAAATAATTTGCTTTGTTTGTTTGTTTGTCTTTGATTTATTTTATGTCTGTTGGGTTTAGTTAAATTTTGGTTGATTTCAATAAAAAGAGGCAAACTTTTGGTTGTATGGAGAGCATCATAATTCTGGATTAACTAAAATCTTGATTATAAGACTGTGTACAATTTTTTTATCTGAAAGAATTTCTCCTAGTTCAACAGTTTTCCTAAATGGCTATGAACACATTGAAGCCCTACTTAATCCTTGTAAAATAACTCAGGATCAAAAGTCTGGAATACTCTTTCGAGGCTCCATCCATCTCACATGTAAAATGTCCTAGGGGGTGACAGCAATAGACCCACGGAAAGGAAGCAGGGTAAACAGTGTATTATATATAAATGATCCCATGCCAAGAATTTAAAGCCAAAAGTCAGACAAGAGTAAAAAAACTCCTATGAAAGCAATAGGTACCAAAACAAAGTACTGAATCATTTAAGTACAAAATTGCCAAAGTTCTTCTTCGTCTGTGAGCTGAAAGTCAAATGCATCTCTCACACAAAAGGACACTATGGATAGAGAAGCCTGAATAAAAAATTCAGAAAGAAAGGCATGCATGAGGACTCATAAAAAAGGACAAAAAGTCCAAAAGCACAAAAGGTGCAAAATGGTATGGGAATGAGGAACAAATGAATATTTCTGTTTATCATATGTTACGATCCTGTGGTGTCCAAGCTGGAAGCTACCCGAAGATAGAGGTAAAAATGAAACTCGTATTCTTGGCCTCGAAAGAGTTGTCTTGACTTTGGAATCTTGGTTCCCATTTCCCTAAATTGGACTATCATCAATGATTAAAAGTACATATATTCGCCATTTGGGAAATCCAGACATCTAGAAGAATTCAATCTGTTCGTTTTATCGTTAAATAGTCTTACTTAAGGTACAAATTGTCCAGAGATCTAGGTTCACCAGGTAGTCGCCAATTGTTGCAGCTGCAACTGTTTTCCCAAATTTTTGAAATTTTGGACTCTCCTTTTAATTTTTATCTTGCCTAAAATCGTTTGGCTCCATTAACTCTATTTTTGTTTTCCCTCTGCTACAAGTTTGGATTGTTTTGAGGTCAATTGTTTTCATGCTTTTCAGAAAATTGCGTATGTCTGAAACTGCTTTGGGTTGTGGAATTTGAAGTTTGATTTGAAATTGTTGTCCTTTGATCTGTGATTTCGTCCTTTGATATTGGAAGTCTATTTCTCGTTTTCGTCGTTGTTTTGGAGGTGAAACAAACTTTTTCGTCGCTGCCCGGCCGAGAGTATTTTGGAACTTAAGATTTTTAGTTTGGTTGTTTGGAGGTCATTTAAACAACGCATCGGAGCCATATTTCCCTACGGAGCCTCCGTTGCGGAAGTTGGATGATGAATGTTCTAACAGATAGCTTTGATTTTTCCGATGCCGTGATGTTATTATTTTGACTTGCCGTGCGCTGTCGGAGGTTGGTTGAAGTTGAGTCGGTGTTTTGATCTCTATGACACCGCTGTTTTGGAGATGAGACCAAATTTTTAGACCGCTGCAAAACCTTAAGAATTTCCAAACTCTTAATGTTTTCATGATGTTTCTGCGCCATATCGAAAAGTTTTATGACTGTAAGTCGGAAGCCATATTCTGATTGCTTTCCGCCATTGCGGCTCCTGAGCGAACTAAATGTCCGCCATATAACTAGTCCACTCGCCGATGTTTTGTTATGATTTTCGCCGATATGTTTTATTTGCCACGGAGCCCGTGGTCTTTCCGTCTTCCACCATTGCGGCTGTGTATCGCACTAACCACCTGACATTTATGTCGCTCCGTTCGTCGACAATGAGTTTTTTCACCCGATGCTTTAGTATTTAGTCTTTTCGACTCCGATAGACTTAATGGTCTCGCAGAACTCGTTGTCCGTCTGAAGCCCTCCGTTGGGGTTGTTAATTAAACTATCCGGTCGATGCTTTAGTGATTTTCCCGCCTGTTCTGTGTGTGTTTTTACCCTATCTGATGGGTGGCGGAGTTTTCATTTTCTATCATTTTAAGGTTTTCGTGACGAGAACGCAGTATAGGGCCTCATTTTGATGATCAGTTTGATTGTTAATATGGTTTACGTTTGTTGAAAAGATGCGGTCCAAATTAATGATGAATTTTGTCTTAACTGCAGACGAACTTAGAAGATTCTTCACATTACTGCTGCAAAGACGACATAGTTGAAGGACAAAGTAGAAGGAAGTTGGTTGAAAAGTGATAGGTAGAGATGTTTTGAGATCAATAGGATCTTTAAAAGGACAAATAAAAGACAAAGCATAATCAATAGCAATAGAGGCCTAGGCTTGGAAAGGTTCATCAGTTACCGAGTTGGTCCCGTTTTATGAAGTACTCATAAGTCATAAATCTGAAATGTAACGTCTGTATGAATCATGAGCACTCACAAACTGACAAAACTATGAGATTAAAATGGTTTGGGGAGCCCAAAGGTCACTCGGGGGAAGGGGGAGCCCAAGGGTTTTGGCTGTTTTTGTATAAAGTTAGGAAAGTTAGAGGGAATAAGGGCTTTTTCCCTGGAGAAACTTGTGAACCACTTGTTGTAAGAGGAACTACTTCGTTTTACAATAATAAATTACAAATTTTGCCTGTTGGAGAAGGTGTTGTGTGGAATGTTCAAATGTGATAAAATGAACAATGTTGAAGGGGAACTATTTCGTTTTCAGCTGTGTTTCATTAACTGTGAGAGCGTTCTAACTTTCTGAACCTATGTTCTTATTTGAATGTTCTCTGGTTTATTCTGTGATAATTTCCACTATGGGTAATGGAGGTTTTAACGGTTGATGAGCTATCTTGTCATGTATATCTTTATTCATGTTTATGTGTTTTGATTCTAAGAACAGCTATCTGTGATTTATCTTAACATGTGAACAGTGTTACATTACTCATGAATTAATATCTTGCTCCCTAGGAACAACTTAGTTAGTGTTGTTTTTCTAGTTGTGTGTGATTTAGATGTGAGAGAGTCTAAGATGAGAGGTAAGAACCTGCGCATCACATTGTGACCACTCCTTGTATTCTTTATCAATCTGCATCTTAGATAGGCACTTGCATATCATACTTAAAGTAAAAAATACAAAAATATACACGGTGGACCGGGTCGCAACCGGTAAAACCTTTTATTTTTGTTACTTGACCTACGGTAGTCGGACCGCAAACTGGGCGGATTCCCTACACCAAACAGTCACGGGCTAGTTGGGAACGTTGACTGGGGAGAATCCCTTGCTGTTGTGGCTTGCGGATTTCCAGGCCTCAACAGGGGTTTTCTATCGACATTCAATGACTTTGAATTGCTCTTTTTCTCTTGTTTCTGTGTCGGGTCTGGGGGCATGTTTGCCTGGTAGTGTCTGATTGGTGTGAAGTTTGTCTCAGCTTGTCTTTTTTCCTTTATTTTTATGCACCTTTCTTCCTATACACGAGTTTTGAACTCACAGTCACGTATATACGCGGGTTTCACTGCTATTTCCGCGTACACACGCGGGTTTACTGCGAACAGTAGCGTATGCCCTTAGTTTTTCCTTCTAGAGGAAGTTGGAGGGTTGCTGGGTGAATTTTGATGATTTCTGAGTCTCCTTTGATACTGCTAGAGTTTGTATACACCTCTATTTTTGACCAGAGATGTTTTTTTTAGGGTAATTTTCTTTTTTTTAAAGAATGTTCTTGTCATTGCATTTTGGATTTTTTGTTTTGGGATTAGTGCATTAGATTTCTTTTACCTTAGTACTTTGCTTGAGTGCTGCTTGAGTGTGCTTGCAGAGTTTGGGGGTTGTAGAGCTATTCTTTTGCTTTTATATCTCATTTTTATTTCAAAAAATCCAAAAATATTTGCTTATCATCATGCATTGCATTTTGCATAGTACTTGCATTAGATTTGCTTTGGAGTACTAGTCAAGATTTCATATAGGAAAGCTTGCATTTATCATTTGAAGAAAATTGTGCATTTCACGTAGTAACATACCCTGTTTTTCATGGACACAATGCATTTGCATTGATTGTTAGGTGTGCATTTTACTTCATGTTGTGTCATAACACCATTAGTTGCACGGCCATATACCTCTTTTTAAGTAATAAAGCCAATTAAAATCAACGCTTAAATTAAAATGAACTACACTATTTTATTTGATAGGGTTCACCAACAAGATTAGGTTTTAGGGTCTTGGAATAGTTAATTGTGTGTAAATTCTTCAAGACCACTAAACAACAACATGTATGTGTCTATCCAGGTGAGTGTGTGAAATTCTTGGTATAACTAATGTTTCTCAGGATCCTCCTCTCAAAAGGGAGTTAAGCACGAGGCAGTGTGAGCGGTTATTGATTGGGATGACCCCTAGTCATAACTGAGTAGCACCGAAGATATTTCCAGGATTGTATTCGTATCTGGGGGCTCTTTCAAGAGTTTCGGGCTTTTCTACCCTGCCCATACGGTCAATCCCGCCTGCGACTGTCCGCCTAAGCATTGATTATATTGAGGTGACCTTAGTGGCCTTACCTAGGATATCAAGGGGGTACTTTGCAAGGGTTATTCTGCGGGTGTCCCGGCCAGGTTGGGGTCGAACAACATAGTTGCTTTACGCGTTGAAGTTAAGGGCCACAATAATTGGTTACGTACCTCTGCTTGTTGTGTATGGGAGTCTCAAGCCTCTCCTAGGCGAGACATACTTGCTTCATTTGGGAGCTCACTTATCCTACCCTTGACTGCTTGTGTTTGGATTTAGATTTTCTTGGTGATTGCTATGTGCACGTTAGCTTGCCTAGGGTTTGCGTAGATAGAGAGTCTTTGATATTTTTTGAGTCATTGTGGATTTGGGTGTGGCTCCTCGCCGTTCTCGTCATTTAGCAGGACTTTTGCCTTCTACATCTCCTCCTCCTTTGGGAGAGAGAAATAGACAGTCCATGCGGACTACTTCACACATTGATTCACACACCATGGGAGACCATATAGAAGGTATTCCTGAACCACCTTCTCCCATTCATGTGGAAGATGGGGAGTTTACTCCTAACTATGATCGTTCACCCGATTTCACCGAGTTAGGTCCTATGATTTCTAAGATAGGAACCTTTCATGATAGACCTACTTACTCTAGGGTTGATTCCCCATTGACGCATCATTGGTATGGAATGCCGGAGAATGACGAGACTCATTTTGAACCCGCGAGCACTAGTTATGGTATGTTTGGTTTTCCTACACATGATTTGGCATTCCATGTCGAATCTGAGTTTGAGCCTAACACTATGCCTGGGGGCACTCTCATTCCTTACCATGCAGAGAGGTTTGGGAGCACAAGTCACATTGCACCTTCCATCCCGGCGATGGAAGCTACATCACATATTCCTCCTAGGTCTAGGGTTAGTGATCCTATTAGGATACCAGATCCTAGACGAGTGACTATAGGGAATAGCACGTACATAATTACACATATCCCTTCGTCCTTTGTCCCTAGTTCTTCGAATGTTCACCCTCCACCTCATTCACATGGTCCTTTGGGCCGGAACGTTGCTACGAGTCATGTCCGTACTGCGGTTACTAGACCAGTTGTGTCTCAGGTACATGCACCGCCTGTTGTTTCAGGAGGTCATGGTCATACTTCTAGAGGTCACATTCCTACTTCCGGGACATATATTCCTACTTCTGGAACGTATATTCCTACTTATGGAGTGTCTCATGGGACATCTCATGCGATGACGTATGGACCCTATTATGGGACGCAGTATGGACAGGGTTCTTCACCTTATGGAGGCGGGTATCAACAACCTGCTTACTCTCCAAATTATGGCTTTGTAGCTCCGAATAGTCAAGGTACACCACACTATGGTGCTTCCATGCCACCCTATATGGGTCAAACGAGAGGAGGGCACTATGGCCAAGGCCATGGTGGTAATGAGACCTATGTGAATCAGAACTATCAGGGAGCGGTCCATCGACCTCATCATCCTAGGCTCCCTTTCCTCGCAACGCTGAATCTTCCTGACTTGTCGAGATTGACGAACGATCCTGTAGCTCATGACCCGGCTTGGCCAGCTGTCCCTACTAAGCTTCCCTCGAACATACCCAAATTCGAGGGCAAATTGGGAGAGGATCCGAGCGAACATGTTACTACCTTCCACCTATGGTGCTCTTCCAATTCCTTATATCAGGACTTAATCCGTTTAAGGCTGTTTCAACGCACCCTCATGGGGCCTGCCGCGAAATGGTATATAGAGCTACCTAGGGGGGCATTCACTTTGTTTGATGACCTAGCGATGAATTTTCTTAACCACTTCCAGCTACCAGTGCGTTATGACGTTGGTACTGAACTCTTATCGACATTTCGGCAGGATAAAGCCACACATATCTCGGATCATATCCAAGAGTGGCGTAGACGGAAGAGGTTAATTAAAGCCTTTATACCGCTGGAATTCCTCCTCGAGTGGTTCCTTAAGTCATTATTGCCATATATAGCGAAGGATGTGTCTACATATCGAGTGCAAAATGAGGAACAAGCCATTTTTAGGGCGCAGGAACTGGATTTGATTTATGCTCAGTCCGGTTTATTATATGAGATCATTCCCAATGCTCCGTGTTCTAGTTTCGACCCCAAAGTTAAACCTAGACCACATGCTGATGGCATTGTTGGTTGTGCGAGTGCTAAACTTGCAGATTCGGTTGCAAAACAAGTTAGTCAATTGTTAATCAACCAATCTGCTTCGGGACAAGCCACGGCTTCGTCTCAACCCACCCAAACGGCGAGTGTGCTTTCAGTGCAATCATCGGACCAGAAGGGTAACCAGCAGCCCAGACGGAATAAAAAGAAGGGTAAGAATAATCGTAAGGGTGGGAATAGGAATGAAAATGATAATAATAATGACAAGAATGCCCGTTATGCTGGGGGGGACAAGCAAGCTAAACGTAAGGTTAAATTTCCTTGCAAGTTGTGTAAGGACGATCACCTCACTTACTTGTGCCCTCGTATCGATGAAGCCTCGAGATTCTTGGCACAGGGCCCAGTTGTGCTGACTAACCCTTTACCTCACAATCAAAATATGAACTCGAGGACCCATGATCAGTCTGGTGGTGATCAAGATCCACCAGAGGGTAGTGGTCGTGGTTGCATTAACATGGTAGATGCTGCGAAAGTTGTGACCCATGCGAAAGACTATGGTTCGTCACAACCCAGCCCAGGAAAGGAACCTGATCCACTAGGGACTCCTTTGCGTATTGAGAAACCTGTGGATAAACCCGAAGCTGCACCTCGCATTCCTAAGGGAGTCCTTAAGCGTTCGGGGTACAATCCTAATACTCGAGCCGCCTAGAACTATTCAGTTGTCGAGGATTTGCGCCACACTCCTTGTTCGATGTCTGCACTAGAAGTGCTTCAGAGTTGTCCTTCGCAAAGGAAGGCTTTGCTTTCCGCCCTTGGTGCGAATGATGATAATTCTTCCTCCGTGATTAAATTTGAAACCGCAGGACTTCAGCCTCGCTTTCCTTACTATGTGTCTCTTTTGATTCACGTATAATGTCTTAACATGACCGTCAAGCACACTGTGATTAACGAAGGCACTACTGCTTCTGTGATGTCTTTATCGTGTTGGAAGGGTTTAGGTTCCCCTGAGTTGTCTAAATCCGTGACCATGTTAACTGCGTTCGATGGGAGATCATTTAGGCTGCACAGGATCCTTCCTTCCCTTAAGGTCCGTTTGGGAGGGAAGACCGTTGCGATAGAGGTCGAGGTGGTTGATGTGCCCCTTGACTACAATCTCTTGCTGGGTAGGAATTGGATGTACAATATGCAAGTCGTAGCTTCTTCCCTATTTTGCGTGGTATGCTTTCCATTTAACGGGAAGATAGTCACCATTGATCAAACGTCATTCAAGAATCCGTCAGTTACCGCATCTTCGGGAGCTTCGATCCTGATCGTTGAGCACTCTCAGCTGGCAACTGGGAGTGTGGGTGTAGGCATGTATCCATCCCTCATGGGAAGTTTTAGTTGTCCTGTGCCGATCCTTATGATAGGGTCTAGTTCCGATGAGGCTTCGACATCTATGAGATCGGTGTCTTTTCGCAAGAGTCATATGGAAGATCCTTGGATTCTTCCTACACCAAGTACTCTGAGTGAGCCCATCGTGACAGATGTGCCATTGCCTGCAACTATGGTAGCTTATCAAGCTAATCTTGAGAGTGTTGCATAGCCCAGTCCTATGATGGAAGAGTTGGCATCAAAGTTAGGGTACAAGCAAGAGCATTCCTTCTCTTACTACCCTCAAGCGAATGGACAGGTAGAAGTAATGAACAAGTCACTCAAATCCATTCTCCAATGAACCATCACACAAAGCAAGAATAATTGGCACATTATGTTATATCCTGCTTTGTGGGCGTATAGAACCGTTGTTAAGACTGCCACTGGTTTTTCTCCATATCAACTTGTACATGGAGTGGAGTCGGTATTGCCAGTTGAATGCGAGATTCCTTCTTTGAAGCTAGCCATAGAGCTCTTACCAGACACTTCGCCATTGGAGCAGCATTTGGTCCACCTTGAGCAACTTGATGAGCAGTGTCAAGATGCCTTGGTGGCTCTAGAAGTCAATAAACGTCGCGTAAAGGTCTAGTACGATAAGTCTGTCCGTCCAAGGAGGTTTAGTGAGGGAGACTTGGTCCTTTTGTGGGATCAACCGAAAGAACCCTTGGGGGCAGGAAAGTTTAACCCCATGTGGCGTGGTCCTTACGTCGTCAAATGTGTGTTAGAGAAGGGCGCCTATGAGTTAGTGGATTATGAGGGAATGGCCTTGGCAGAGCCTAGGAATGGGCTCTATCTCAAGAAGTACTATACATGATTTTCAGCCAAGGCTGGTTATTGTATATTATTGTACAATTTTGCATAGTTAGGACTTTTTCTTATAGTGATCGGGTTTGTGATTAGTTTCCATTTCTTTTGGCAGATGTCAATGGAATCTTCCACCTACATAGGATTCGCGGATGGTGCGATCCGTCACACTCAACACCCAGCCTCTGCTACTTGGGTGATTTATAATCCCATGGGTCAGGTACTATCTTCAGGAGGCATATGTTTATGGCCATCTTCAAACAATGTTGCTGAATATAGTGTCATTATTGAGATTCTACAGGATGCCATTTCACATGGCATTCTCTCTCTTGAGGTACGTCTTGATTCGGAGTTAGTAGTGTCACAGATTAATGGTTTGTACCATGTTAGAGATCCGACGTTATTAAGAAGATTCTTACGTGTGAGATTATTAGAATGGCAAATTTGACAATATAACATACATAAATATTCCAAGAATTAATAATCAGGTTGCTGACTCATATGCTAACTACATGTTAGATTGGCATTTGTTTCATACACAATAAATTCATCACAAACATAAATTTTTACACGTGTGAATAAATAAACCGATCATCATAATTTTTTTTATAAACATACAAAATGTGGTAATACATAGTGTCATGATACAAAAATGGGGCTCTCAAGCCACCAAAATATAATACATGGTAATACAAAATGTATCACTCCCAGGTATCTAAGCCTGTGGAGGAGGAGGGGGGTTGTGATCATGGAATGTCACTATGGCTCTAGCTAGCCGTCGGAATAATCGCACCCATGCTCGTGGTACACCCACCACCTGGCGCTGCATAGCCTTAGGAAAGTCCTCAACTTGCGCCATGGGAACTCTGTGTGTCAGCCTCACAAAGTTGGTATGAATGCCCTGGAGCATCCGCTCTGCATCCACACTCATGATATCATCTCCTCTTCCCCTCCATCTATGATGAGGGAAGCCTTCAAGCCGCCGTGGTCCCACATCTGCATGCATATGGTAGATGTCACTATGTATTGTCACCAAAAAAATGTCTTTTGATTCCATATAATCAGAAAACACAAAAAATTAAATAACTCAAAAATTTAAAGAGAGGGTCGAGATTCGTTACCTATGTCACCGTATGCCGATCCTGGTGGTAGTGGCATGTCCGGGTCCCCCTGGAAATTTATCCTCGCATAGGGGTAGTCATCGATGGAAACTATCTGTCGTCCCCACCATGGAAAGAACTCAGCTGGATAGGGGTTGGACACCCTACCTCCCCCCAGTCTGCGCATCGCATCCGCCCACCGTTGGGCCGGATCTCAAACCCCGTGTAGAGGAACGTCAACTCTGGGGCTCAATCCTGGAACACACTCAAAGAAAAACATGCTCAGTATGCTGCTGAAACCAGAGTTTTGCACTCTGCCGGTTTTTCATATTGCCCAGTAGTGTAGTGCTCCAGTCATATACCGTGGGTCTCATGCACTCCACTGCATAGAACATTAGAGGCCGCAAGGCCTGGTGGAGTGAAGCCAAGCCTTCTATCCTACCTAGTGTCAGTAGGATGTCCTTTAGGCCCATCACCTATATTGAGTTGGTTGGGATCTGGCTTCCCACCTTCTCTATGTCCGGATAACAGTACACCTCAATGTACTCATCTATAGTCAGGCCACCTCCGGGCCCGTGAGAACGTAGGTTCACTACTTCCCCCCGTCGGGAAAGTCCAGCAATAAAGTATATGTACTCCACCTCTATGGTGAGAGACATCCCATCTATCTGGAATGACTCAGATTTTGGATCCCAGTATCCACAAGCATCTGCAATAGTCCTGGTTTGGCCCTTAAGCCACCAAGACACCAAAATTTGTAGAGCCCACATGCACGTAGCGCTTATTGAGCAATTAGATCGGCCCTTACTGCCTCCTCTACATCACCATGTTCACGTTCTCTCCATTCTAGGACCATCCTGCACAAAAAATTGCAAGTTTGCCCATTATAATATTTAAAAAACCTCATGCGCGGCTGCATACGCGACTGTTTGCCAAACAGCCGCGTATGTACGCGACTGTGAGGGCATTTTCCGCGTATATCCAGCCCTATATGCAGAAATACCCTCGATTTCCGCGTGGGCCGCAACGCCTATTTTGGATTGGCCTAGAAATCCCAAATAACCATGGAATTTGATAAAAATTGCATCAAAATGGAAGAGAAGAGCATGGGTAAGTACCTGGAAGAAACGCTAGTGGATTCCGCCGGCTGGATCTCCTGGAATTCGCTGTTGAAAATCTGAGCTCAAATGGGTAAAAATTTCAAATGTTTTATAATGTTTTGAATTTTTTATTATTTATAGAAATTTTTCAAATTTTTGAAAATTTTTACCCCCTTTCCTATAGTTTGGACCATTTCTAATCATTTTGGACCGTTTTTGACCTAATTTATGATGTACGAGACCTTTTTGAGTGCCGTTTCAGCCGATGGATTGACCCGTTCGTGTCGATCTCAGGTATCATGTCTAAACTGGCATATAGGTTAGGTTTCATCACCGTTTGCATTTTGCATGACCTTATGACTGTTTCATTATAGCCTTAGGTATGAACCCACTCTATTATGTCAAGGAACCTTCTTGTTGTTTTAGAAGTGGCATGATATGAGTGGTAGAGATTGACCTTACATGGGTACCCTAGTTAGCGCCTTATTTGCATTTGGTGCCCATGCTGACATTTTGTCCCTTAGGGTGTGGGAGTCCATTGTATAGTATTGCCATGACACTTCGCAAGAGCCTCATACTCCTCTTAATCTTTTGCTGGCCTATTTCCCTCAGGACTCCCTTATGTCAAGTTGTAATTGCATTATCATGAGCTTTGTCTACCTTATTGAGATTTATGCCGGCTTGCCTGACATTGAGTTTCAACCATATAGCCTGAGCTTGTCTCATGTCTAGCCATGCAGAGCCATTTTATATATCCTTTGCAGCTTGATTCCCTTTTAACCGGGAGGGGATTTTCCCCTGAGTGTCGCTATCCTACACATGTATCCTTGCATTGAGCATAGGTATGTTCCACTGCTTAGAACTAGTTTTTTTGCCCCTATGACACTCGTCTCCTCCTAGTCTGTAACTATAAAGCAGTTTTATTCTTTTTCAAGATTTTTAAATATTTGAAAAAGTCCAAAAAAATAAAAAAAACCAAAAATCCGGACAAGGAAAGATGTTATCTTTGGCAGCTGTTGGGTTTATAGTTTGACTTTAGGAGCTGTACTCGTTTATTTGAGTTTATCTCCACTGACTTGTTAAGCTTCCAGTCCCCATGGAGCCTCTATCAATGCCTCCTGTGTCGCAGAGATGTCCCAGTTTTGTATATCGAGTCTATGTTGCCTTTATTCAGTCACCATTCGCCGTTATGCTCTTGTTCGAAGGAAGTGAAACCTGAGTCGACCATTCCTCAGTTATCTTGACTTTGCATGTCGGCCATTCCCAGTAGAGTTACTAGTTCGTGCACCTTATGATCAAGTCCTTCCACATCATACAGCTTTGCTGAGTACCTCGTGTTGGATGATGGGGGATGCCTTAATGCCCTCCTTCTATCGGATTTCATCCCATCAACTTCAGATCATTTATTTTGGGATTGGAATCTAGAGTCATTTTTTAGTGCCTTGAGACTTGTAGTCATCAGTGGCAAGTTCTCTCGCCATCGAAAGTCTTTGGGAATACATCAATGTCCCCTGATCGATGGATCCTCTCAAGTGTTTGACCTCAACACATTTATTCACACTTGTTAGTTTTCACTCTAGTACCTTGATTCCCATTTTCATTATCGGTGGGTGATCTCGCGTCTATTAACGGTATACATCAATGACCGGTAATCAGACGATGGACTACTATGTTCGACCTCGAAACCTCTATTCGCATAGTAGGACATGTACTCGTAGCGGTTTGTGTAGAAGACCTTCCAGATTGGTGGCATCTCTTATATGCTGCCTCCTTGATCGTGCCAGTGTTCATGAGATTTCAGCTCTCATGACTTGATTCCAGTATATGTCAGACATTTCCAGCCATTATGGAGATCTTGATCCATTATATATCTTCAGCCATTATAGGGATCATGGTCCTTTGTATATCTTCATCGTGGATATTTTGATCTATGTTTATTGTACGTGGCGATGACCACTTATGTGATATCTTGTATCATGCCTATTCATGGCCATTGTACTCTTACGTATCCGGGACTGCTATATGTATTTGCAGTTATGTGCAGAGTTGTATCATTGTACTATGCTGATTGGGTGGCTGGTCTTCCATTTGGGATCCTTCATCACTCCACTTCTGGGATGGACTTATAATGTATTTTGGCCATCGTATGACCCCTCTGACCTCACACATTAGGGGGCATCTGTTATAGCTGATTTTACCACTCCAGGTGAATCACACTTGTATGGCCTTCCCCTATCCCTCTGCAGACTCCTTAGACCCCTTGGACCATTTTTTGTCCTTTGATGTTTCCTTGACCATCCCTAAAAATATGTGAAAATTCATATACGTGACTTTTAAACCTATAATCACGTATATATGCGGGTTTGACCACTAAAACTGTGTACATCGGGATGTGTGCATAATCCAAATCCTTTTGGAGTTTTCCTTGACATGGATTTGACTCACTTGACTCCTGGCCTTCCACATGCCTTGAGATCGCTCGGATTCGACCTTTCATTACCCCTTTGAAAAGCTATATAAGGAACTCTTTGGTACATTGAAGGCATAAGAGAGAATTGAGAGCAAAGAAACTATAGTCCATTGTTGCTGAAACTTGTGCTTGAGTCTGCATCCCTTTGTCCCTTGGAGCACTTTTGTGTTCTTCCCAAGCTTTCCTTTTGCTTATGAGCTTGCTATCGAGAGATGGAGGATTGAGGTGGTGGAGGCCCAAGTGGGGGATTCAGTTTCTCCGATTCGTAGACGTGCCGATAGAGGTTGTATCCATTGTAATCTCTGATTTTATATTAATATAAATATATTTTCCTGTCCAATAATGTATGTTTGAATGAATATGTTATCCATGGATGGTTTCAAATGCTTATACATTGTTGATTATATATGCTAGAATAGATATAACACCAATATATATAGTATGCTTGTCTTGTTTACTTGTTGTTGAGGAAGTGATTTATCAATTCAAGCTGAAGTTGGAAAGCTCAACGAGGATCTACTTCAACCGTTCAGAATAGTGTACAAGGTCTGATCCTTTAGTGTTAGATATTTGATTTCTATTGCATATTGGAAAGGATTGATTTATGGAGTTAAGCTGTCTGTTGTGGTACCCCAAGCCATAGGAATTTTACTCCGTAACACTATTGTACCTGTTATTGTTGTACCTACCACTGTTGCACCCACGGTTGTTGTACGTATTGTAGTTGTACCTGTGGCTAGTCCTCATCCTTCTCCTACTCTGGCTCATCCTCTCATCATTGTCTGACACTACCTCTATGTAATGGACCTTGCCCTTCCCCATACATTGATGTCTCGGTTGCCATGGTTCTTTGCAACTAAAGCACAACTTTTTACTTCGCCACTCATTTCATATTTATTCATTCAACTTGTTATTCTTGGATGCTCCCTTATAAAAGGGCTTCTTGTCCTTTCCTTTCTAGGGAATTAAATGTTTGGACAGAATCTTGTTCTTTGTAGAGGCACCCTCCATATCTTGCACTCGGTGGATCATGTATTGTAAAGATGAAGACTTGAAAGCCTTGGCCCAACTGCATAATGGTTTGAACGATCCCTTTGTGAATACCATGATAAGTCAGGTCTCTGAAACCTCAGTCACCATCAATGCCAATCGCTAAAACTTTGTAATATAGGCACCTGCAGTACTAGTCTACTTGATTTGTGTCATCTCTTTGAAGTGTAATTCTGAATCTTTCTTTTCGAACCTGTCCATCAACCTCTACGTAAACTCCATACACGATGTGATGTTGGCATATCCCAATGTAACTAGGCCATGATATCGGCATTCATTTACTTCTCCCTCCAGATGCAAGGTGGCATATTTGATGGCCTTTGCCTCCCTCATGGGGTTGAGTTTAGGTGTCCAAATTATGGACCCATGCCCATGCCGTTCTCTTGTTGGAGCCATCGAAGGAAGGAAGTGTTAACTTCCCAACCTTCCACTAGAGATCATAGTTAGGTTTCCCTCTATTGAAATCTTGTGGTCGGTTCTTGTACTCGACGTTGCAGAACTATTGGTAAGTCACAGCTACATGGAAATCATCACCCAAGTCTTGATACTCCTCCAAGTAATCCATAAAGTTGTCACCTAGAACTTTTTTCCATAGTTGGCCAATTGGTTGATCATCAGTGAACTAGGGAAAAAGGGGTAGAGGTATCATTGCACTAGATGATCGGATGAATGAGAATGTTGGTGTTGCTTCCTTTGACAAGATTTCTATTTCGCCCATTAGTACCCTTGATACTTTCGTCGGCATGATCCCTATATCATTCACATGTACCCCTTGGGCCATGATTTTCGCCATCATTGTAGTTCTCCGTGTTATTCATGAGGAGTTGAGTCATAAGGTTGACCAATTGTTGTTGTCCTGTAGCCAAATCATTTAACATATTCATGGTAATATCATTACGAGGTGCCTACCTATTTGGGTCACTCTCACTACCTCCAAACAAGCCATGCTTGTTTCCCCCAAGCGAATTATTCCTGACATCCATTTCTTCTCTCACAAACCTTGGCTGCTCTTCTTCTTCTTCTTCTTCCTCTAATTCAACTAGTCCTTCTCTATACTAGAGATAAAAAATGTGTCAAGGTTCACCTGGTCTTCTCGTCCTGTATGTGGGGTGTTTAGTACTTTCTTGATTCATAAAATTTTCATGAAATCACAGCCTGGAAAGACTTAAGGCTCTAATACCATTGTAATGTCCCTAACCAATTTGAACCCAAAATTTTTCTCAACTATTGGGTAAGTTGGTAATAGTCTCAGCCAAATTCTTGCTTGTGACACACTGCTGATGAAGTCTAAAAATGTAACATGGTCTGAAGCAAAGGTTTGGTTATGCCATTTTGTCAAACAAAACATACCTAGACTATTGTAGCTTATCATGTGATTAACAAGGACCGAGGACTGATCTTTATGTATTTACCATTGAGTATTTCATGTGCAAGTTATGTAGTTTTTACCACAAGTATAACATTCACAACATATTACAAACCAACACACAAATATCAGACTTTAAAGAACATCTTTAGATCTGATTATTAATTAAAAAGGGATTGTTTTACATGCCTAGAAATGATGGCGGAGATATTGGTTGATATGGTGTATATGACAATAACAATTGTTTGCTCTCCCAAGAGACCACAACTTCTCCTTTAGCACCAAATAGATAAATAACAAAGTAATCATTTGTGAGTATCTTTCCTTCAAGATGGGAACGTCGCTACAGAAATGTGGACTATGTAATTTTTTGTGGAAAATGCACAAGCTTCTACAAGAAATTATGTTCTTCTCCTTGTTATATGTGAACATAAAAGTAGCAATGTAGAGGACAAATAATATGGAATGTGGTTGAAACATACACTCTATTGCAACCTCAAAGCCATAGTCCCTTTGTCAACTATACGAATCAGTCATTTCAGTGAAAATATGTCAAATCCAATGAAGTCTCAACTATGGTGTGGTACCCTTCCTTTTCACAATTGAGTATACCCACATAAATGAAGAAGAATATCACCAGGCAATGAACGGTGAAGTAATTTGTCCAAAGTTCAAAGATACAAACAATAGTTTCCTGTACCCACTCCTGAGTGCACCCTCTTAAATGGTTCAATATCCTCTATTGGTTGCGGCCTCACTACCAAAATGTATTCATAAATAAGTGCCCCTTCCCCTTCTTCTTTCAAATTGTCATCAATACACCCTCCCTTGAAATGCTTGACTCCAACAATGTGTATTTCCTAAGCAACCAAGGAGCTGAGAAAAGGATGCACCCCCCCTTTTGATCTCATAGGAAACTCTCTTCAATACTCAAATCTTAAAGTTCCATGTGAATCCATCTCATGATATTGAAGCGTCGATGAGAAATCTGAAGTGATTCCTCCACTATCAAGAGCTAGGATAGATGGTTGCACTATTGAAACTCTCTCCTCCTCCTAGGTTTTGTTCAAAAGAATCTTAGAAGATCAAGAAATATCAATTTTTAAAATGCAAATGACAAGAATGAGAGAATTTTCTCTCAAGCCTTTTTATATTTTCATCCCCCCCACCTTTGTGACTTTTCAACTTCTATAGACCTTTTCTCACATTAAAAATATTAAAAAGTGACTTTTAGGAGAAAGTTACCCCCATTCCACTTTTTAATTTCGAAGTGAGTACTTTATGACTTAATTTTTATTTCCCATTCACTTTATCAGAAAGTGACTTTTATAAAGTTACTTTAAATCTAACGTGAGGTTAAATGCTCATCACAAGTCATTTAATGCAGGGATCATGTATTTTCCCATTTTTAGTAACTTAGGCAAAATCACCTTGGGGAACAACTTCCTAGGTACAAAATTTCAACACTCCCTCTTACCAAGGAAGGTGTTCTACACAACACCCAACTTGTCCCTGAAGAAGACAAACTTTCCCTGCCCCAAGGATTTCATCATAATGTATGCTAACTACTCATCAGTGGAAATGTATCGTAACTCCATAGATCCTCTCTGAACATAATCTCAAATGAAGTGGTATCTGATCTCTATGTGCTTTGACCTGTCATGGAAAACTAGATTCTTAAAGAGTTGGATTCAGCTGTGATTGTCGCAATATATCATCGTGAGCCTCAGCTCCTGACCAAATAAATCCACCAACAAATTGTGAAGCCATAGTGCCTTTCAACTAACCTGACTGAATGACATGTACTTAGCCTCTACAGAACTCAAAGCAATGGACTTTTGCTTCTGACTCAACCATGACATTGTTGTTGAGCCCAAACTGAAACAACAATTGAAAGTGCTGTTCCAGTCCATCACACTGCATGCCCAATCTGAATCTGTGAATCCAACCAAATTAACAACACCTGAACTCCTATAGTCCAGACCATAATCCGCTGTCCCTGCGAGGTATCTCCACACATGTTTTGCAGCTACCCAGTGCATTCTCTTAGGCTCCATCATGAACTAACTAAGAGTGTTCACCACAAAACACAAGTATGTCCTGGTGTTGACCAAATACATCAAAGAACCTATGATTTGACAATATCATGTAGGATCCACCAACTCTCCCTCAAAAGCATGAAGATTCCTCTAGTTCATGATCATCGATGTGGCCATCAGCCTGCAGTCCTCCATCTGAAATATCTTTAGAACATCAACTGCATACTTTCCTTCTCCCAGGAAAATATGACCACTCTCCTACCAAACCTCCATTCCCAAATAGTAATGCATCATCCCAATACATGTCATCTCGTACTTTGAAGCAATATCTCTCTTATAAGTTGCAATGAGGTGCTCCTCCCCTGTGATAAACAAGTCATCAATGTACAACAAAAGAATTAATATGTCACCACCAACCACAATGCAGTAAAGGTTGGGATCAACCTCACTCTTTTGAAATCCCATCGACAACAAGTAAGAATCAGTCATGGAATACCAATATAGAGGAGCTTGCTTCAGACCATACAAGGCCTTTTTTAACCTACACACATGAGAATCTCTTGCATGGATCTCAAATCCCTATGGTTGGTCCAAATACACATCCTCTTGTAGAAGACCATCATGAAATGTGGTCTTCACATCCATTTGGTGGATCTTCCAACCCATCTTTGCTGATATGGAGATCACTGCTCTGGTCAAGAAATATCGAGTAATCGATGCAAAGGTCTCATCATAATCAACTCCCTCTACCCGCGAAAACTCTCGTGCCAAAAAACAAGCCTTGAACTTCTCTACATTTCCATATGTAGCGTGCTTCACCTTGTAAATCCACTTGGAAATCACCACAGACTTCCCCTTTTGTCTCGGTACAGTCTTCAATACATCATTCTTCATGATGGAATGGTACTCTTCCATCATGGCATCTCTCCAAACATGATGTTGAGAGGCCTCCTCAAACGTAGAAGGCTATGAATCACAAAGACTAACAACCAATTTCATACCCAACCTACCTTCACAATGTCTCTCACTAGTCCCTTGGGTGCTCCAATGACTCTGCTTCCTTCAGGGTGTCACGAAGCCACTTGGGATTCCTTGTAATGTCCCAATTTGAAAAGTCCCAATAGAAGCAAAATTTTGGAAAAATTGTCTTGACTAGTTTTGACTCAAGGGGATTTGAATGGATCAAGAAGGTCTCGAATTTGGTAGGGACTGATGTGGGGAGTCTTATGACTCTTCAATTGACTCTTTGATATTTTTATGATAGGTCATAGACATATGCAACTTGATTTGGGCATGATGGAAAAAATGACAAAATTACTAGCAATTTATGATGCAATTCCCCCCAGGGTGTGGGCATAAATGGCTCTCCAAATCCTATGCAACCCTCCTAACTTTCAAAACATATTATTGGGACTGAAATTAGACTTCATTTACTATCATTTTGTGTGGTTAATATTTATGCAACATAGGATTAAAGCTTCATATTCAAATGCATAATTTCAGTGATATTTGCTTAAGGGAAATGACACATAAAAGCTCAACTTCAAATCATAAATGGTGCATATAATGGTTCAGAATAGAGAAATATGAATATACACCATTGAAATGATTTCAACAGATCACTAACAACATATAACATTTACCCAAGTCGAAATACGCATCAGATATACAATCTCCATTGAAAGGGAAAATCATCACATGAAAACTAGTCACAAGAAAGCTTGGAAATGTGGACATTTGAATATGCATTTCTTCTGATTTCAACTTACATAGGATATGAGAGACATATTATAGAGCCATAAATTATTCAACCATTCTTGGGCATCAACTGAACTCAATGGGGCGCAACCACCATTCACACAAGTGCGCCTTCATAGAAAAAACATGAAAATATGGAAGTTGAAATTGAGAGAATGGGAGGAGAGATGGATCACGAACAATAGAGGCCTACCATATGAAACAAAAAACTCCATGAAGCTTCAAATGATAGTTCTGAATGGCCTCTCCCATGGACAACTTGGATGAGAATCTCACTCTCTCGAAATTGGCTCACTAGCAAGGTAAGTGTGCACTCATCGTGCAAAGGACAATTTAATGCTCTCCAAATGCCAAAGGAAAATTCACAAATGATCAAAAACCATTTCCATTCCTCATGAAATATTTTTATAACCCTCCAAAGGTCCTCTAAGTTTTAATTCATTCACATAGGATTCCTCCACCTCATTCTTGATGTTTAGTAACCTCCATGCCACTTGGCCTTCTCCTCAACCCTTCATCTTCTACCAAATTCGAATGGTTGCCACCTAGTACAAAATGAGCCCTATTGGAGGCCATTTGTATCCATGACATGTCAAGTTGCCATAGGTCTGCTATCAGGTCTGACTTGTCATAGAATATTCCATCATTGTTGTCATAAAGTGCAGGGAATCTAGCTCCACATGGCACATTGTTTCTTCCTAGACTCTTCCTATTCTATGGGGAGTTACTCCTCACCCATTCGAATATTTGGGCTCATTATATGTCATTTGATGACTCTTCACCTTCCAATAACCTTCCATCACTCATAATTTCAAATTTGGGGTTAAGTCATGACATGTGTAAGGAGGAATCTAGCCACCCAAGGCCCCCATGGACCTCCAAATGTCCTTATGAAGCAATGCCACTTTATTTTCTCCATATTTATTATTTTTATGACCCAAATTAATGTGTAAATGATAAAGTAAGGTTCTCTTGGGTCCCATAGCTCCCTTATTGCAATATTTAATTCCTCCTCCCCCAACCAAGGGAACTAGTAGGTGGGTGAAACATTGTCAACTAGTAGACCTATTGGAATGGGGACATGACGGTCCTCCCCACCCAATATTTCTTGTCCTCAAGCAATGCCAAGTTTGGATGTTGCAAAAAAAAATCATATTCCCAAGTGGCCTCCTCACTAGGCAAATCCTTCCATTGTACCAAATATTCTTTTATTGTTATGCTTCGTAGCCTTCTCTCCTTTGTTCTCAAGATTTTGTTTGCAATGAGAAAAAATTGTCCTTCATCATCCAAAGGTGGTAAAGTATCTGAAACTGAAATGTGCTGCCCTATAACCTTCTTTAAACAAGAAACCTGAAATACATTATGAATTTTGCTTCCCATAGGAAGCTCTAATTGGTAGGCCACTTCTCCAACTTTTCGAATCACTTTGTAGGGACCATAAAATATTGGTTTGAGATTTTCTGAACCTTTACCTTTTATGGTGATTTGTTTGTAGGGATGCAACCTCAAATAAACCAAGTCATTCACTTGGAATTGTCTCTCCATTATATGTTGGTATGTGTATTGTTTCTGCTGATTTTGAGCAACCTGCAATTTATCTCTCAAAACCTTCAAAATTTCTTGACTTTCTTCAATCCAATCCTTAGCCTTTGGAGCTATACTATCACCAACAATGTGGTCAATAAAAGTGGATGCATCATAACCATAAAGTGATTTAAAATGAGACATGCCAATAGACATATGGAAAGTAGTATTGTAACAAAACTCACCCAAAAGCAACCATTTTATCCATGCTTTTTGCTGCCCACTAACATAGTTCCTCAAGTAGCCTTCCAACCATTGATTCACTGTCTCTGTTTGGCCATCAGTTTGGGGATGATAGATTATGCTAGGTGTCAAAATTTTCCCCACCATTTTGAAGAGCTCTTGCCAAAATGCACTCAAAAATCTGCTATCTCTGTCACTTTCAATGTTCTTAGGAAGCCCATGTAATCTAAAACTTATTTGAAAAATAATTCAGCCACTTATGCAGCAGTGAAAGTGGTAGTAACAACAAATAAATGAGCAAATTTAGTGAGTCTATCCACCACCACAAATATGCAATCCTTACCAAATGCTTTGGGCAAACCAGTGCTGAAATCCATGGAAATGCTCTCCCATTTTTGTGCTGGAATAGGCAAGGGATGTAAGAGACCAGTTGGATGAGTGTGCTCCACTTTATTTTGTTGACATGTGGGGCATTCATTAACATACTTTAGAACATCAGACTCCAACCATTTACATGCAAATATTTCCCTCAACATTCAGTATGTTTTGAAGAAACCGACGTGACCTGTTAGAGGATAATCATGAGCTTTTTTAAAAACTTCCTCCTTCAAACTCGAATTAGGGACCAAATAGATTCTACCTTGTATTAGATGATTCCTTCCAACAACTTATACATATCATCATGGTTAGTCCCATAAAAAATTTCATAAGAAAATTTATCTTTGGCATACTCTACTTCTAATGCAGCTTTCCAATTTTTTGCTACATCCATTAGAGAAATACAAGGTCTTGTAGATAAGGCATCAACTACCACATTATTTTTCGCCTTCACATATTCAATATCAAAGTGTTGCAGCCGCAACTTTTTCCCCGAATTTTTTTATGTTTTGGGTCCCCCCTTTTTTATTTTAATATCTAGATGGCCTAAGAATGTTTTATTTCTACCAAGGTTTGCCCAGAGCTTAACAGTTTCTAAAAAAACTTAGTCTTTTTGCCTGCCCATATCGGATGCTTAGTTGACTAGTCTTCCGAAACAGCGGAGGCATAGTCCACTATCTTTCCGATGTGTTTATCAGGAAACCTTCCTTGGTATGATCCGTTGTATCGGGAATCAGTTTGTATGTGCTCTCGGAGATAGTTTTCTGATGTTTCGGTGTTTTTGTGTAAAGCAGATCCGATGAATCAAGTGTCCGTTCAACTATTTTTTTCCGATGTCTAGTGAAGTTGGAATTTTTTCCATCGGTTTTGTTTTACGGAATGAACCAAAAGACTTAGTTTGTCCGCCATCCGATGTTGTGGAGAGTTAATGTTGAGTCGATCCGGAGTTTCGTGTTATTCCCTCCGATTTCTGATGTGACTTTCCCATCTGATTACTGGGTAAGTAGAGTTGTTCTCGTCCAACATTATGGATGCTTTCAAGACTATATGCCTGACATTTGGTTAAAATATATTCCTGCTAGTTTTAGTTGTCCGCTCTCGGTCGAGTTTTATAAATCCATTTGAGTCTGTGACTTGTCATTCTCACTGTGGAGCTTTCAAGTCCTTCGAGCACAGCTGTCAATCTCCTTTATGCCCACGGCAGTCATCTCCTGTCCAGGTCGCTCATCACTTCATTGCTAGGAAGGATTCGCTCATGAATTTGTTTTATGCTTGGTTTTTGTTGTTTTAAACTGCCAGGGTGGATAAGGTTAGGTTTTTCGTGGTAGGGTAAGGTTTTACGCATTTTTTGTGGTTTTCCTGTGGTGAAAATTTCCTTTACTTAGGATGTGACCTGCTTATTTGTGAGTGTTTTCATTTTTGGCTGGTTAGGTTTTTCCACCTAGCCTCTGTGCAACCATGAGTGCGTCATTTACGTTTGTTGGGAAGGTTAGGGCATGGTGCAGACGAGCGTTTCGCTGTATGCACCTCCTTGTTCAATATGGCATCTTTTTTAAGCCTAATCCACGCGGCTGTATTTTTCCTTGGGATACAGGAGGGCCACGTAATTGATAGGGGTTTTAGGATTTTGTGTTGAAGCAGACGGCAGTGTAAATTTTTCCTCAGTCGAGAGTCAGCTGCAGAGTAATTTTGGGAGGCTGGGAAAGGTTAGGTTTTGAGCTAACATAGGTTTAGGGCGGAGGGGTTTTGCATTTTCTTTTATTCAGAATCTTTCATTCAGAAGGGTCGTGGGTGTAATAATAGTTTTCAGTATGCATATCGATGGAATGGTAATATTTAGTTGTTTATTGTTTTCTTACTACATAACTTGCTAAGGATAAATAGACTAAAACCATGTTGCATACTTGTTACAGGATAATTTTCAGCACAACAGTATGCTAAGAAAATAGAAGAAGAAGGCCCAAGCAGTCGAAGAGGAACCTGAACTAGAAGAGATAACCAAAGTGGAAGTCATTTACGAAGATACTAAAGCTAGTACTGGAGTTGAGCCAGAATATAAATGGGGAGAGGTATATAGGATGATTTCAAACCAGAGTGTTCTAGATGCTGGTTTTGAAGATATGCCCATATATGCGAACATTGAGAGATTAACCCTTATGAAAGTGGCTACCAGGCCTGATCTTTTCCCATGTTCGGAAGTGATAGGTTGGATTCTGCCTAGGGCAGATGTAACAAGGATGATACTAGCCAATACTTAGAAGCAAGGTTATGGTGCATACAAAACTGCTTATGTATCCATGGCTTATAATCTACCAACACCGCAAACTTATTTAACTAAAGGTTGGTTAAAGGATTTAAGTCTGGACATGGTGGAGACAGTGAAAAAATGATGATCTCGGGTAGAAATTTCAGGACAAGGCCTTCTGGAGTGTATGAAACATCAACTCTCCATACTCCATATAGGTTCATTGCTTTGATGTTGAACATAATTTTTTTAAGAGCTAATGGAAAAAGTTTTAAGATGGGTTGGATACCAGTTATCTATTTTGTTGCTACATAAGGTACAATTTTTAACAAGGCAAATATAGTGTCCAACAGCCTGTCAGCTTGTATAACTGCAACATTGGGAGGAGTGTCCCAAAATAAGTCATAATTTTACATGAGTTCTATTTTGATTGATTGCATTCTGTGCACTCGGCCTTTCCTAGCCTTAAAGTGCCATTGGGATAAGGACCGAGCTCCAGTGTATGCGACCTATAAATTATTTTGGGCCCACAAATATTACAACCATTATAAGGATATTTGTGAGCATTTCATTATGCCATTATATACTTTGATTTTCTTGGTCGAAAGCAATTGTATGTCAGAAGAAGCTTTCCAAGTTGTGCAAGAACACGTAAGCTATTATTTGACAGGAGAAGGTCTATATTTAAGAATGTATGGTGGTTTTAGAGCCCCTTCTCTTCTACCAAAGTATGCCACAGACTATGTAATTCAAAAGGAGGCTGTGAGACATTTATAAATTGATGGGATTGGAAATTTCCTTTTTGAGTAGAAGAAG
Source organism: Pseudotsuga menziesii (assembly GCA_001517045.1). Taxonomy (NCBI): domain Eukaryota; kingdom Viridiplantae; phylum Streptophyta; class Pinopsida; order Pinales; family Pinaceae; genus Pseudotsuga; species Pseudotsuga menziesii. The sequence continues at coordinate 78,059 of LPNX010433207.1, forward strand.
GTAGTATATCCCGCAGTTCCCTTTTTTGTAGGAAGTTACAAATTTTTGAGGGTAAAAAATGCAGTATAATTTGTTAAAGAGTTAGAGTATTTTCACTTCGGTGAAATGAATTTTCATAGGAATGACTCTGAGGGTAAAGTTGCAAATTATTGCACAGCAGCTGGAGTNGATGTATCAGAAGTGAAGCTTCCTCTTGTTCGTTCTCTACTTTGATCCACTAGGCTCATCTCTGGGATCAATGTGCGTCAGTGGAGCCGGACTCTGCAATACCATATCTCAATTAACTCAAAACCTATCAACATCTTGTTGGAAATTGAATGAAACAATTAGTCATCAATAGACATCTCACCTCAATGACATGCACTGATAGTTGGAGTTCAGTTCCTTGTGTCGCAGACGGAGCCGTTGGTTTAACATCAATTATGGTTGGACTGGGGGGGCCAGGAGCTACTTCTTCTGTTGGTGGCTACAATCACCAAATGTTAAAGTAGTTAGACATGCATGAGTAAACAATAAAATACAATAATAAACTATGTCTAGCTAAAAAACAATAATAAACTATATGTCTATATCAACTTAACGAGTTCAAATATCATCGAAGAATATACATTACCATGGTATCAACCGTGGTAGAACCAAGGGGGGCAGGAACTACTCCTGCTGCTGGTGCCTCAACTATGGTCGAAACAGGGGGTGCAGGAACTACTCCTGCTGCTGGGGCCTACAATCACCAAATGTTGAAATAGTTAGACATGAATGAATAAACAATAGACAACAATAATAAAATATGTCAAGATCACGTTGAAATAGTTAGGTATACCTCGGTGTGACTAGCTGCCATTGATGAAGCAGCATCAACTGCTGCATCAACCAACGATGCTAGACTTTCTTCCGTTAACTCCGGCTCCTCATGCAGTAAACATGCAAATCAAACATTAACCAAAACAACTTATGCACCATATTTCAAGTTAAGCAACAAATATCATCGAAGGATATACATTACCATGGGCTCAAAAACTCCATGGCCGTGGGCAGCTCGAGTCTTTTTTGGAGTGGGCCACCTCATGTACACACAACCCTTGTCCACGGAAGGCCTGGGAGGAGATGCATCTAGAGGCACTGGCCCAGATGTTTGGGTCGGTGCCTACAATCAGCAAGTGNTTTTTTGGAGTGGACCACCTCATGTACACACAACCCTTGTCCACGGAAGGCCTGGGAGGAGATGCATCTAGAGGCACTGGCCCAGATGTTTGGGTCGGTGCCTACAATCAGCAAGTG
>LPNX010433207.1:79380-112675 GCA_001517045.1 Pseudotsuga menziesii
GAACAAACCTTTCAGAATGCTAAAAACATGACAGCTTTGAGGAAAAGATTCAAGCACAAGATAGCTACTGTGGGAGGAAAGGGTAAAGCAGTTGAAAAACTCAAAAGGCAGGAAGAAGATGCAGCCAAGAAAAGGCAGGAAGAAGCTCAAAGGTTAGCGCAAGAAGCAGAGAACTGGTTGAGAACAGAAGAAGAAGAAAATAAACAAGCAGCTGAAGAAGTGACAAAGAAGGTTGAAGAAGTAAAGAAAAGAAAAGAAGAAGATGAAATATAGAAAAAACAGGCACAAAGTGAAGGTTTCAGATTAGAAGATGTCCAAAAGGGAAAATAGCTAGCAGAAAAGGTAGGTGAAGGATTGAGAGAAGAAACACAAGGACAACAAGACCCTACTGATCAAGGACATGTTTAGTCTGATATTGACCCATTAGAGCCTGTTGTTCCTTCTAGTAGTGTAGTAGGAGTAGGTTCAATGCCAATTTCTGGAGTTGATTTAATTCCTTTCATACCCACTAAAGGGGAGGAGGTGCCAGATTTTAACACTATCTTTTATGATAAGGAAAAAAAGAGATTTGTCAAACGAACAGAAAAGAAGGTGAACACTGGGGGTAAACCATGAGTGATGGTGACTGAGAAGACAGTGGTTCACGGTACACACAAATATCCATGATTAATAGCGAGGCTTGGGGTATCTCTAACCCTAGCCATTGAAGATAATGTGGACAGAATCATGACAGATCTAGAATAGTCTCAGAAAAGGGGAAAACAGTTGAAAGAGACTTTGAAGAAAGAAAGGAGTGAAAGTCAGAGTTTGAAAAGGAAGTATGAGGATATGATAGGTGAAGTTGAGGTATCAAAGGAAGAGTGTCATACCCTACAGGCGAATAAATATGCTTTGGTAATATCTGTAGGAAATATAGAAAGGGAAAACCAGGCCACCTTGGCAGAGTTTGAGAAATTGTAGCAAAGATATCAGATGTTGGAAGCTGAAAGAGATAATCCTAGGTTATCAGTTGAAGATTTGAATAAGGAAAAGAGAGAGTTAGAAGGTGAAGTGACAGAGCTGGAAGTACAAAAGAATACAGCAGAAGGGAAATCTAAGCTGTACGAAAGTTAGATAGTAGCCTTGGAGGAACAAAACAATTCACTAGCAGTTTCATTGAAGACGGCTATGGAGCAGAAAGATAATGTTGAACCTTTAAAGAAGCACTCTCTTATGCTCAGAAATAAGATTCACCAAATGTAGTTGTAGATGGTTGGAGAAAGATTTAAGGTTCAACAGATAGACATAAGATTGGAGGAAATTGTAAGTGCAACTTCTTATTTTTTGGATAGGACACAAGATATCTTAGAAAATCTATAAGGAAGGATGACATGGGTAGAAACAAATAAGGAATATCCCACAGATATATCTGTCAAAGAAGTGGAGATGGTAAAACTGGAATACGAGCTGATTGAGGTTGCTAGCAAAGCACCAGAAGAACTAATAAAGGCAGCGAGAAAGGCGAAGAATGCTTGTGCTGAATTCTGTAGGAGAGTGCTCCTAACTTACAATCGATGTTAGAATTTTGCTACGAGGAGATTGGAAGTGTTGCCGGAGCATGAGACATTTTTGAAGCAATTATAGGAACAATGTAGTGAAGACGAACGGGCCATTCAGCTAGTGGAGAAATTAGATGAAGAGGTGCTTAGGACTGAAATAGCACATGCAGCAGTCAGGAGTGACTTACTAGAAGACCAACTTCACTTGATTCCTACCAGGGTAGCGGGTGTGAAAGCCTAGGCTGCTAAGCATGAAATTACCATTAGATTTATCGAACCTTCTGGTTTTCAGAATATAGCAGTAGATGCAAGTGCAGGGAGGAAGTTTATGAATGAGCAGGATGGACCCTCTTAGTCGGACTATCTAGCACTTTTAATAATTAATGTAATATATTGTATTTATCTTTCTTGAGTCCATAAGTAAAAAGGACAAATATTTGTAAAGGAAAGGGTTGGGGAAGCCCAAAAGGAAACGAAGGCAACCCAAGAGTTTTTGCTTTTTGTATAAATATAGGCAAGATTTATGTATCAAGGGAACCTTTTTTTAGACTATCTTTATGCAAGATTATTGTAAGAATAACTATTTCATCTTATAATAAAGAGTTATATTTTTCGGCTAGAGAAAGCACTGTGGGATTTCAAATGCTTGACGTGGACTGGTTGGATGTGAACTATTTCTGTTTCAACTTGTTTCCATGAGCTGTGAGATCGTTCTAACTTATGAATTCTTTCATGTTATGAATGCGCTCCTGTTTATTTCTGCGAAATTTCCACAATCATACTTGAGTAATGAATGTTTTAATTAACAATGACTTATCTCTTTGTTTATCTGTCTATTGATATGCATGTATTCAAAAATATTAAGAGCTATCTGAAGTGTTCTTTATGCATGCTATACAATACATTACTCAACATTAATTATAGTATTGCTCCCTAGGGATAGATTAGGTAGTTTTAGTTAGTTTTCTTAGTTTATGATTTAGAAGTGAGAGAGTTAAGATGAGAGGTAAGAACCTGCGCATCACATTGTGACACTCCTCATTTTTCTCTATCATTTGCATTTATCTAGGCACTTGCATATCATACCTAAACATAAAACTAAAAAAATACAATTAAACGGTGGATCGGGCTGCAACTAGTAAAATAAGCTTTAATGGTTACTCAACCTATGGTAGCCGGACCGTAAACCGGACGAATTCCCCATACCAAACAATAACGAGCTAATTGGGAACGTTTATCGGGGAGAATCCATACTGTTGTTACCTACAATTTTCCAGGCCTCACCAATTTTGGTGCTATAAGGAGGGCCACTAGTGCACAGTTGGCTGAGGAAGTCCGCTTTCTCAATATTACTCCACCAGTGATAGTTCTGAAACCAGTTTGCCTCAGAAACCCACTCATGAAGAAAAAGGAAAGGGGTATCTCTATCCCATTGATAACAAAGTAGTCGAAGATATAAGGAGGATTACCAGGGCATATGCAAAAAAGATCGAAGGGTTACCTATTATCCATGTTCTACCTAGAAGAGAATATCAGAAGAAGGACCATCCTTAATTGGAAGATTCAATGTTGGTAGAAGATCTTGAAGAATTGGTAGAAACAACCTTACAAGAAGTTGTCCAACCTTTGGATCAGTTGGGACCATATTCCCCTCACTATTCACCTTTTCAGACCCCTATTCAGTCTCCACCTCATACTCCACTCAGAATCATGCCCAATGTGAATGCAAATCAGCCACCTCCACAGCCTGCTTGGAGATCTAGATCTCCTTTAAACCTAACACCTCCATTGCATGATATGCCTCAAAGTTTTGACAAAATTTTACCCAAGTTTGAACCCAATGAAGCAATTCTTGTGGATGATCACTTGCAGAGTTTTTATCTAGCTTTAGATGGTCTACAAGCAACAGAACATGAAGATGTAGTTTGCAGACTATTCCCGCATACCCTGAAAGGGAAAGCAACTTCATGGTATTTTCCCCTACCGGAAAACTCAATCACAAATTTGAATATTTTTGAGAGACTTTTCAGAAGCAAATATGGAATCCAGAAAACTCACGCAACGTTAATGAAAGGATTGATTGCCTTAAAGAAGGAAAATAAAGAAAGGGTACATAATTTTACTCAGATGTTTGCTGCCTACCTGAATAACTTCAGCGCAGTTGATAAACCATCTGAGCATGCGTTAATTGAGTACTATACCTCAGCCCTTGGGCTTGATCTAGCCATGTTTGCCAAGAGATCAGTTAGGCCCACTTTGGTAGATACTTCTGAAGAAGCTGAGAAGGTAGAGGCAGAAATAGAGAGTATAGAACAATATCCTACGCAGTCAAACGAAAAGACTTATGGAAACAAAAATCCTTTGTTATTAACTAAGCCTAAGGATGAATGATCATAGGAGCTAGATGGAGTAGTGAAGATGACGCAAAAGTTATCAAACAGGGTGATTGATTTGGAAAAAGAAAAAGAGGCTCATAAACAATACAAGCCTTATTATAAAAAGAGGGAGGACAACAATCAGCCCAAACCTCCCCCACACAGTCCCTCAGCCATGAATTTGATGGATGTAGGAATGGATAATTTTTGTACATTCCATCAGCAACCTCATTTTGAGAAGAATTGCCCACAATGGATTAATTCTATGACATTAGTAATGAACCAATTATTTGATTCCAAGTTGACAGAAACCAAGGAAGAGAAAGGGAAAGGTCATGAACCCATAAAAACACAAGAGGAAGACACCTTGGTTCTATGGGACTGTGTTTCTATGTTTAACGTAGAAGATGAAGGTATCCCCGATGAAGAAGAAATATCAGAGACAAATGTTACAACAAGAAGTCAAAATCTATTAAAAGAAGATAACTTGATACTTCCCAAAATTAAGAAACTTCAAGAGAGCATGAAAAAAATGAATAATAATGCCCTAATGGTTAACATACCCGAGTTTGTCATCTCAGGCCAGATCCCCAAAAAGGTCAATGTGCCTTTAAATCCTACTGAAAATAAATCTAAAAATTTCAAGAAAAGTTTGACTGAGCATGAGATGGGATATGACATTGTTGAAGACATTAAAAAGGATAAAGCAAATATCTCATTGTTTGAGATGTGCAATCTACCTCAGCAAAAGGAAAATCTCTTGAAAGCACTTGAGAAGGAACCTCAGAGTGACAACCAACATGAGGAAGAGATTGGTGAAACAACTCTAGGAGGAAAGTATAAGTATAGAAATCCAAATTTTCTTCTAACTTTTGATATTTTCAATTACAATGTGCATAATTGTTTTGTGGACTTAGGAGCTTCAGTCAATGTCATGCCACTCTCAGTCTGCAACCAAATAAATGGTCAAGCTAAACCAACGACAGGCCAAGTTCTTCAATTAGACAGAACATCAGTAAAAGTGATTGGAGAAATGGAAGATGTCTTGATCCGTTTGTCCGCTGATGAGAGGGTATGTCAGTACATAGACATTATTGTAGCAAATATCTTGGATGCTTATGGTTTGGTTTTGAGCTGGGATTAGCCAACAAAATTAGAAGGATATTTTTCATCAGATTGATCGCATATGTGGTTTCCCTATAAAGGATGTCAGAACCAAATAAAGGTGTTGAGAGAACCTCAAATTAAGTATAATGTGACTCCGTTGGAAGGAAAAAATGAGGCAGTAAATTCTGTGTTGGGAAATTATTTTCTTGAACTGGAACCAAGAAATTACCAAGATGAAGAAGCCAGCAGTATACCTGATATCCACCCTGATCTCCTTCGATTCTCATGGGCTGCTAAGATTGATTGTAACATAGTAGATTTAGTTATAGATGTAGTTAGTAATCTGATTTCATTACAAGTAGAAAGTTTTTGGGTTCTTTATTTCGATGGTTCTAAAACATTGGAAGGATCAGGAGCTAGCTGTGTCTTAATTGATCCAGAAAAAAAAGAAAAAGAAAAAAATAAAAAATTTCTTTCATGTAGATTAGAATTCAAATGCACAAATAACATAGCCGAATACGAAGCATTAGTTCAGGGACTGAAAAAAGCGATAGAATTAAAAGTAAAAAATCTGAAAGTGTTTGGAGATTCTGAAATTGTTGTTAGACAAATTCGAAACAAAATTCACTGCATATCATCGCATTTGAAGGGTTACCAAAATGAAGTTTGGGATTTATTGATAAATTTTCATGCATTAAATATTTCTTCAATTTGTAGAGAAAAAAATGCAGCAGCTGATTTGTTAGCTACATCAGCTGCAAGGTTGGTACCTACGAATAATAGATGTTCGATTGAATTTCTTTTCAGGACTTCTGTTCCAGATAACATCACTAATATGAGGGTGTTTGATGATGATCAACAAATATTGGAATGCTTAACAAATAACGATACATTTAAAGGATCCATAATAGATGACGAAGAACATCAAGCAAAATTACAGTACGGAACTTTCATTTCGAAAGGAGTTAGAACTTTGGAACAGATGTTTGATTTAGACAATAAGTTTAGAAATCCAGTGAATGTCAAGACTCATAGCTTGTCTTTACAATTTGAGCTGATAAATCTAGGGACAGGAGCTGAACCCAAATATGTGAATTTGGGGAAGTGTTGTTCACCCGGTGAGAGGAGTAAATTCATGAGCTTATTCAGACAATATAAGGATGTATTTGCTTGGACTTACGAAGAGCTAAAGACATATGACACTAAAATTATACAACATGCGATTCCAATCAAGGTTGGAGTCAAACCTTATCAGCAGCCTTTAAGAAAAATGCATCCAAAGCAAGAACCCCTAATTCAAAGTGAAGTAAAAAAGTTGCTAGATGCTAAAATCATATTTAAAGTCAGACATTCAGAATGGGTCTCAAATTTGGTACCAGTGCAGAAAAAGTCTGGAGAGATCAGACTTTGCGTAGATTTCAGAAATCTTAATCGTGCATTAGATAAAGATAATTATCTTGTCCCACCAATGGAACAAATACTACAAATGGTCTCAGGTTCTGAACTGTTCTCCTTATTAGATGGATTCTCCAGTTATAATCAAGTATTAGTGGCAGAAGAGGACAGGCTCAAGACCACTTTTAGAACCAAGTGGGGAACTTTTTCATATAGGAGAATGCCCTTTGGATTTATTAATGCTGGAGCAACTTTCCAGAGGGCTATGGCTATAGCTTTCCGCGGTTTGATTGGCCGTAGTGTTGTGGTCTATCTAGATGATGTTACAATATTTTCAAGGAAGAGAGAAGAGCATGCATTTCATTTAAAACATATTTTTGAGCACTAAATGTGGCATTTCGTTAAATCCTAAGAAATGTGTGTTCGCAGTCATAGAAGGAAAGCTATTGGGTCATATTATTTCTAAAAAAGGGATCTCCATAGACCCAGAAAGGATTAAAGCCATAGAACAGATACCTTTGCCCCATAATAAAAAGGGTATGCAATCTTTTATGGGGACAATCAATTTTGTGCGAAGGTTTGTGCCAGACTTTGCTCAAATCATCAAACCTTTGCAGCAAATGGTTAAGCAGAATGTGCAGTTCAAATGGACTGATTCAGAGAAGAATGCATTCAACAAGACAAAGACATCTATTGTTCATGCACCATCACTCAAAAGTCCAAATTTTAAAAAGGATTTTATACTGTACACTTTCGCTTTCAATGATTCATTAACAGTGGTGCTTACACCGAAGGAGGATGGGGGGGATGAGTACCCCATATCATTTATGAGCACTGGTCTGCAAGGGGTTGAATTGAACTATCCCGCAATAGATAAACAGGATTATGCAGTTTTTAAGGTGGTAAAGCAATTCAGGCCATACATTCTTAAGAACTGCACCAAAGTAATAGTCCCACACCCAGCAGTACGATCCCTTTTTGTACAAAAGGAACTGGGAGAAAGAAGAGGTAATTGGGTGACTGCTTTGTAAGAATATGATCTTGAATTTAAGCCAGCAACCATAATTAAAGGACAAGGACTCTGTAAGCTGATGGTTGAGGGCCAAAACAATGAAGATAGCAGCTAGGATAATGAAGCTGAATTACAGATGGTAGATGTATGTCCTCTATTCACAGCTCCAGACTCCTGGTATCGGGATTTGGTCCATTGTAGTCAAGAAGGATATTTGCCGGAGCATTGGAGTCCCAAGCAAAGAAGGGAATTACGTCTGAAATAAGCCTTATATCAGATTATTGATGGAGTGTTGTTTAGAAAGAATTACGATGGAGTCTTTCTTAGATGCTTGGAACATGAAGATGCATAGAAGGTTGTAGCAAAATTACATGATGGACCCACTGGAGGTCACTTCTCAGGGGACACAACAACACACAAGATTCCAAGAGCTGGATATTACTGGCCAACATTTTTTAAAGTTGCTCATGCTCATGTTTGAAAGTGTGATGCTTGCCAAAGGAGCGTTGGGAGACAAGCCAAAGTAGCAGGAACATTGAAACCAATGATTGTCTCGGAACCATTCGAACAATGGGGAATCGACATTATCAGAGAAATAAATCCAAATTCCTCATTGCAGCATAAGTACATCATGACGACAACTGATTATTTCACTAGATGGGAAGAGGCCATTCCGTTACGAAAAGTAAATGAGGATGCAGTTATGGATTTCTTGCAGAACCACATTATGACCAGGTTTGGGGTTCCAATTTCTATGGCTTTTATAATGCTTCATATTTTTCATCTATTAAATTAACTGCATTTGCTAATGAAAGAGGAATTAAGCTACACTATTCCACAAACTACTACCCACAAGGAAATGGTTTGGCAGAATCCACAAATAAAAATATGATTAGAATTTTAAAGAAAACAATGATAGAAAATCAAAGGAGCTGGCATCTATCTTTACCTAATGCACTCTGGGCCGATAGAGTCACACCAAAGAAATCCTTAGGTGTGTCACCCTACACTCTTATCTATGGTAAAGAAGTTGTCCTCCCTCCTAACATTCTGTTTCCATCTTCCAGACTAGCCCAAGAATCTAGGGGTACTGATAATGAGATTCTGCAAATCCGAATTTATAATCTGCTGAAGTCATAAGAGTCTAGGTCCAAAGCTCGTGAAAGGTTTAAGCATCAACAAGAAATGGTAAAGAGATGGTTTGACAAACACAAAGCCAGGAATAAGGAATCCGAGGTAGGTGATTTGGTTCTTAAGTGGGATCACACGCATGATGAGAACGAAAAGCACACTAAGTTTCAGAAACTATGGATAGGCCCTTTTCAGATTGCAACAAAGATAGGCCCCTTAACTTATAGGGGTGGGAGGAGAACTTACCAGTAAATGGTTTAGTTCTCAAGCCTTATTTTTCTTAATGGTTTTTTTTTTTTGTTTCCTTGTACATAAATAAATGATTTGATTTGTTTTTTCTGTTTACTTTAGATTAGTTTTAGTTGTTTCGCTTTTACTTGCTCAGAATTTTGATTGCTTGTAAATTTTGGTTTGTTTCAATAAATTAGCACGACTTTTGGTTTTTTGGAGTTCATCAGAGTTCTGGATAAATTGAAATCTTTGATCAAAGACTGCCTACTATTTACTCATACAATGTTTAAAGATTCTTCAAGACTAGCCGATTTTCTAAATGGATTATGAACACATTTGAAGGCCTGCTTAATCCCTGTAAAATAACTAAGGATAGAAAAAGTCTAGAGTACTATTTTGAGGCTCCATTCATCTCAAACTAAAAGCTGTCCTAGGGGGTTAACAACAAAAGACCCATGGAAAGTAAGCAAGGTAAACAATGTATTATATTTAAATGATCTCATGCCATAAATTGAAAGCCAAAAGGCTAACAAGAGTCAAAATCTCCAAAAAAGCAATATGTATAAAAAACACATACTGAACCACATCGGTATGAATGAGATTGACAAATTTCTTCTTCGTCCGTGAGTTAAAATTAAAATATCTCTCACACAAAAGGACACTATGGATAGAGGAGCCTGAATTAAAATTCAGAAAGAAAGCAATCAGGAGGACTCACAAGGACAAAAGTCCAGAAACACCAAAAAGTGCAAATTGGCATGGGAATGAGGAACAAACAGATCTATATGTTTACCATATGTTACGATCCTGTGGTGTCTAAGTTGGAAACCATGCAAAGGTAGAGGTAAAATAAAACTCATATCTTCAGCCTCATAAGAGTTATCCAGACTTTGAAATCCTGGTTCCCCTTCTTAATCTTGGATTATCATCAATGATTAAAGTTCATAAATCTTGCATTTTAGGAATCCAGATATCTTGAAGAAACCTAATAAAATGATATCACCGAAACAGTCTGTTGTATCAAAGAATAAGTTGTTCAGAGATCTATGTCCGCTAGGTAGTTGCCAATTGTTGCAGCTGCAACTTTTTCCCTGAAATTTTTTATTTTTTGGGTCCCCCCTTTTTTATTTTAATATCTAGATGGCCTAAGAATGTGCTATTTCTACCAAGGTTTTCCCAGAGCTTAACAGTTTCTGAAAAAACTTAGTCTTTTTGCCTGCCCATATCTGATGCTTAGTTGGCTAGTCTTCAGAAATAGCGGAGGCATAGTCCACTATCTTTCCGATGTGTTTATCAGATTCCTTCCTTGGTTCGATCCGTTGTATGGGGAATCGGTTTGTATGCACTGTCGGAGATAGTTTGCTGATGTTCCGACATTTCAGTGTAAAGCAGATCCGATGAATCGGGTGTCCGTTCAACTATTTTTTTTTTTCCGATGTCCGGTGAAGTTGGCATTTTCGCCGTCGGTTTTGTTTTACAGAATGAACCAAAAGACTTAGTTTGTCCACCATCCGACGTTGTGAAGAGTTAATGTTGAGTCGATCTGGAGTTTCATGTTATACCCTCCGATTTTCGATGTGAATTTCCCATCCGATTACTGGGTAAGTAGAGTTGTTCCCGTTCGAAGGTTGCAGATGCTTTCAAGACTATATGTCCGATGTTTGGTTAAAATATTTTCCCGCTATTTTTAGTTGTCCACTCTCATTCGAGTTTTATAAATTCGTTTGAGTCTGTGACTTGTCATTCTCACCATGGAGCTTTCTAGTCCTTTGAGCGCAGCTGTCAATATCCTCTACGCCCGTGACATTCATCTCCTGCCCAGGTCGCTCGTCACTTCATTGCTAGGTAGGATTTGCTCATGAATTTGTTTTATGCTTGGTTTTGTTGTTTTAAACCACCAGGGTGGATAGGGTTAGGTTTTCCATGGTAGGGAAAGGTTTTACACATTTTTTGTGGTTTTCCTGCAGTGAAATTTTCCTTTACTTAGGATGCGGCCTGCTTATTTGTGAGCGTTTTCATTTTTGGCTAGTTAGGTTTTTCCACCCAGCCTCTGTGCAGCCATGAGTGCATCATTTACGTTTGTTGGGAAGGTTAGGGCACGGTGCAGATGAGCGTTTCCCTGTCTGCACCTCCCTGTTCATTATGGCATCTTTTTTAAGCCTAATCCACGTGACTGTATTTTTCCTTGGGATACAGGAAGGCCGTGTAATTTATAGGGGTTTTAGGATTTTGTGTTGAAGCAGACGACGGTGTGAGTTTTTCCTTAGTCGAGAGTCACCTGTAGAGTAATTTTGGGAGGCTGGGAAAGGTTAGGTTTTGAGCTAGCAGAGGTTTAGGGCAGAGGGGTTTTACATTTTCTTTTATTCAAAATCTTTCATTCAGAAGGACCGTGGGTCTAAATAATAGTTTTCAATATGCATATTGATGGAATGGTAATATTTAGTTGTTTATTGTTTTATTACTACATAGCTTGCTAAGGATAAATAGACTAAAACCATGTTGCATAATTGTTACATGATAATTTTCAGCACAGCAGTATGCCAAGAAAACAGAAGAAGAAGGCCCAAGCAGCTGAAGAGGAACCTGAAGTGGAAGAGATAACCAAAGTGGAAGTCATTTACGAAGATACTAAATATAGTACTGGATTTGAGCCATAATATAAATGGGGAGAGGTATATAGGATGATTTTAAACTAGAGTATTCCAGATGCTGGTTTTGAAGATATGCCCATATATGCAAACATTGAGAGATCAACCCTTATGAAAGTGGATACCAGGCCTGAGCTTTTCCCATGTTCGGAAGTGATAGGTTGGATTCTGCCCAGGTCAGATGTAACAAGGATGATACTAGCCAATACCGAGAAGCAAGGTTATGCTGCATACAACCCTGCTTATGTATCCATGGCTTATAATCTACCAACACCGCAAAATTATTTAACTAAAGGTTGGTTAAAGGATTTAAGTCTGGACATGGTGAAGACAGTGAAAAAAATGATGATCCCGAGTAGAAATTTTAGGACAAGGTCTTCTGGAGAGTATGAAACATCAACTCTCCGTACTCCATATAGGTTCATTGGTTTGATGCTGAACATAATTTTTGGAAGAGCTAATGGAAAAAGTTTTAAGATGGGTTGGATACCAGTTATCTATTTTGTTGCTACACAAGGTACAATTTTTAACTGGGAAAATATAGTGTCCAACAGCCTATCATCCTGTATAAGCGCAGCATTGGGAGGAGTGTCCCAAAAGAAGTCAGAATTTTACATGAGTTCTATTTTGATTGATTGCATTCTGTGCACTCAGCCTTTCCCAGCCTTAAAGTGCCATTGGGATAAGGACCGAGCTCCAGTGTAAGCGGCCTATAAATTATTCCGGGCCCACAAATATTATAGGCATTATAAGGATATTTGTGAGTATTTCATTATGCCATTATATACTTTGATTTTCTTGGTCGAAAGCAATTGTATGTCAGAAGAAGCTTTCAAAGTTGTGCAAGAACATGAAAGCTATTATATAACAGAAGAAGGCCTACATTTAAGAATGTATGGTGGTTCGAGAGCCCATTCTCTTCTACCAAAGTATGCCACAGACTATGTAAATTTTTTTTATAACAAAAACGGGTAGTTTTATTGATATAGGAAAAACATGTTTATTTTGGCAAAAAACCAATCAACCTGGATACAAATTCATGAGAGATTGCTACATATCACCGAACAGGTATAGAGACTCCCAAACAGTATCCTATACATGGAAATTATGGAATATGGTAAAAATGGCCAGGTTCCTCTTTAAGACTGAGAAAACCTTGAGAAAGATGACAAGCTTGATTTGCCAATTCATCCGCAGAAGAATTTAATCCCCGAAGGATATGATAGGAATCTACTTTATCAAAAAAATTTAAAACTCTCTTAATTCTCTGCAGAGTTACAATTAAAGCAAAATTTTTTAAACCATCAGAGGAATTTAAAGCTTTAATCAAAATTTCAGAATCACCGAAAATTTTGACAGACTTGTATCCTTTATTCTTGGCCAACTGACTCGCCTGAAGCAAGCTGTAAAACTCCGCCTGATTATTGGACATAATGCCGAGCCCCCAGCAGAACCTGATAGAAGTCAAACCATCCGGAGAGATAATAAGACCACCTGCGCTAGAGATCGTAGGATTACCTTTCGAAGTGCCATAAAAAAAATTGCAGCTGAAGATGAACTCGTCCATAAAGAATTGAGAGCACCAATGTCTCCTTGGAACCTCCATGAAGGGGGCAAGCTAGGTTTCAAATTGATATTCCTCATAGCATTTGAAGAAGAACCCAAATAATTCAAATATGGCAGAGAGGATGCTTAGTGGCCAATTGTTTCTGCTAGCCATGATATCATTTTAATAACAACAAGCTGAAGTTTAGGCCGTTGATCATTGAATAAACAATTATTCCGGGCTATCCACAAAGACCAGAGCAGAAATTTCGGAATTGAATGCCAGTGTTTATGCAAGGATGCATCATTACGTTTTGGGGGTCGTCGGTCATGCCAGACAGAGTAGAAATGATTTATAGAGTTTTGCCTTGGACAAGAAAGATTGAAATGATGAAGAACCAGATGCTAGGCTTGTCTGGAAAATTCACAACTCACCAATAAATGGTCAACCGTCTCATTAGCAACCTGACAAAAGCAACATCTGAAAGGCCTGTTGAATCCCCGTTTCTGAAGGTTATCACCAGTCAAAATTTTGTTATTTAACATCAGCCACACAAAGAAATTAACCTTAGGGAAGTATGAATACCATACTGAGTGCCAAATCGCTGGAAGAAAGGTTGAATTGTGAGCCGATGTGAGAGACAGGAATGCAGACTTAGCTGTGTAAAACCCTTCAGTGCCCCATCCCCACCGATATTTGTTTGAAATGTGAATTGGAGCTAGGCCCGTGAGAAGGGAAGAGAGATACAATTTCTGAGCAGATAAATGGACAGGGAGTTCTGAAAAAATCCAGACAGACCAATTGCCTTCGAGATCCCACTTACATATATCAACAAGTCAATTTAAACCTTGATTCTTAAACCAAAACATTATATCATGTAATTGAGAATCAGAGGAAAAAGATAGAGTGCCTGAGATGGAATCCTCCCAAAGAAGGGTCTTCATCCCGTTACCTGGGATTTTATACAAATTTTGTTTGAAAAATGCGAGACATTTCCTACAGGAAATCCAAATACCAGAGCCAAAAGAAGAATTTTTGGAAGAAATATTTCGTAAAGAAACCCTGTGTAAATACTTCATCCTGAAGATTTTACTAATAGGGTGCTTAGGATCCTCAAAAAGTCACCAAACCAGCTTACCTACCATTGCCAAATTAGCAAGACCAGGATCGCGTATTTGAATACCACCATCTGCAGTAGGGCGCATTAGGATCTCCCATCTCACCAAATGCATCTTTATTTGGCCACCTTTCCCTCCATTCCATAAAAAATCTCTCATTAGTTTTGAGAGCTGAGCTAAGACAACTTTGGGAGCAAGAAGAAGAGTTGACTGAAAAACTGGAAGCACTGAAAGAACTGATTTAATCAAGATCAGTTTCCTAGCTTTTGAAAGCCACTATCCCCCCCACGAGGCTATTTTAGCCTTAAATTTGGCCAACACTTCAATCCACAGAGAAGGAGGAGTTGGACCAAGAGTTAAGGGGAGGCCTAGATACTTGATTTTTTCCCACTTGAAAAAACCAGGAAAGCCAAAGAGATCTAAAATCCGGAGCAGAGCAAGCTGGTCAATATTCCAACTGTATACTACACTTTTGTTTTTGTTAATCAAAGCACCTGAGCTTAAGCAGATTTTGTTGAGGATATCTTTAAAGGCCCGAGCAATTTCCATAGAGGCCCCTCCTAAGAGAAGAGAATCATCCGCAAAAAGAGCATGATTGATTGGTTCAATACCCCTGGCGATATTAATGCCTGGAATATATCCAACATCCTTTTCAGCTAATAATTTTCTACTAATAGTTTCAGCCATCAAGATGTACAATAAGGGAGACAACGGACAACCTTGATGAAGACCTCGAGTGGCTTTAAAGAAGTCAGTGGGTCTACCATTTACCAAAGGGGCTATCCATGGCTTATCAGTACAAGCTTTAATCAATGAAACAAATTTTGAACATAGGCCAAAAGAATGCAAGACTTCATATAGAAAAGGAAGCTTGACTCAGTCGAAAGCGTTTTTCATATCCAACTTTATTAACATGCCTTTCTCTTTCTGAATGAAGCTAGAATGTAAAGCTTCTTGAACTTGGATGACGTTGTCCACTATTTGTCTACCTTTTACAAAACCCCCTTGAAGATGAGAGATCAACTTACCTAGCAAAGGCCTTAGTTTGTTTGCTAAAAGTTTAGCTATTATCTTATAAGAAGCATTACACAGAGAAATTGGTCTGAACCTATCAAAAGTAGAAGGGTTGACATATTTAGGGACGAGGGCAAGAAAAGTAGAGTTTGAGAACCCACCCATTTTAGCTTTTTTCTGGAAGGAAAAGATCATTCTCAGCAAGTCAGTCTTGATTATAGGCCAGTAAGCTTTATAAAAATGAATGGAAAAACCATCTAGCCCCAGAGCTTTGTCTGACTCCATGGCCCAGATAACTTCAACGATTTCCTACTCAAAGAAAAGCTTCATTAAGTCACAATTATCCTCAATACTGACCAGAGGAGGAACATTGAGCATAAATTTAGTAGACACATCATCATATGAACAACCATCATCTTTAAATAACTTTTGAAAATGCCTTCTAGCTAATTGCTTTAGAATATATTGTCCTTTAATAGTCACCCCTTCATCATCGATGATTTCTGGAAAGCTTGGCCCTACATTAACGATGAAAAAAAGAGGAGTTCTTGTCCCCAACCTTCAGCCAAAGACTTCTTGACTTCAATTTGAGATACTCTTCCTCCTGCCTGAAGGATATATTAGTTTTGAGCTAGGCGTTCTGTAGAAGAGCGATATGAGAGGGGGTAACATCTGTATTTTCCAATTCAACTTGCAAAACAGAGAGCTCTGCAACTCTATCTTTCCTGACACTCATTGGAGTTAGAAGAGGCAGTTTGATCCAATTCTTCAAAGCACATTTAGTTTGTTTCATTTTTATTTACCAGACATAACTGGGATATCCATTCACAAATTTGGAGCACGCCAAAGAGACCGTATCCATAAACCCTTCACGTTCTATCCATAGAGGGCAAAACCTAAAAGGAATTGGGCCTAGCTCGTCTTCAATTTCAAATTGCAAGGAAATCAGATGGTGGTCGGACTCCAGCTTGGGAAGGATTTTAGATGAAATCATCCATTTTCTATCCAACAAGGGACCTTGCACTAAGAACGTGTCTAATCTGGCAAAAATACTCGCTGCCTCGACTCGCTGGTTTGACCACGTGAACTGACCAACCTTAGGGTTAATATCAACCAAATCCCAATCATGTATCATATTTTCCACAGCATCGTGCATGTAATCCTTGCCACGCACTCCCCCTTTCTTCTCACACAGAGCTAGATTCAAATTTACATCACCAACGATAATAATATTTGCTGGTGAAAGGAGCACAAGAAAATAAAAAATCAACTGCCAGCAATCTTTTTTTTCCCCGTAGTTAACATGAACGTATAAGTTGAATAGAGCAATAGTTATAACTTACTGTTGACATGGACAAGCTTTGTAAAGATCCAATGCTGAGTTACATACTCATTTAAAAGTTGAAATTTATCTTTGCCCCATAAAGTGGCAAGCCCCCCATAGGAACCTCTAGCACTGACCGCCTTACCAGAATTCATATTCCACTTGTTTTTGCTGATGAGAAGCAGAGCATCCTCCTCTATTTTAGTATTTTGGAGTAATAAGAGATCAGGAGGAGCCAATTTTATTAATTTTTTAATAGCGAGTCAGCTTTACTACAATGCCCCAATCCCCTACAATTCCAATAAGTTAAAAGCATTACTTACAATGCTTACACAAAGAGGAGGGAGTAATTACTCCCTTATGAAGCCTATTTCTCTTATTTCTCCCATAATACATTTCAATAGTTGCCTGACTGCCTTGAGTCTTAAGCCTTTCAGGCTCTTCTTCCCTTATCTCCTTTTTAGACTTCCTACCAACTGTTTTTTTTGTTCAAAGGAATAATCTTCTGAAGAGACAGGACTAACCTCATTTTTCTTCCGTGCTATTTCAGCATATGAAGGAGGAGAGCAAGAATTAATAGGAGAAGAGGGAAGGGAGCCACCTTCAGGGGGAATAGCAACAATGGAAGGACCATATAAATCCTTAAGAATAGATATATCTTCTAAAACACACTCGATCACTTCCACATTACTCAATTCTCCTTCTTCAAGGATAGTTTCAGAGGAATTTAGGACAACAAAAGAGTTATGATCACCTTTTGGGATATCACCATCCCGGGAGGCTATCCCAGCCACAGAGTCTCCAATTACTGATTTTCCTTTCTTTTTAAATCCCTGCCCTAATTTTCCTGTTTTTTGGACTTGAGTCCATTGGTCTTCTTTCTCTTTAACATTTTCCTCTTTAGATTTTGTTTTGCGATTTCTAGCAAAATGGCCATAGCTGTGACAAAACCTACATTTAAACGGAATTTGCTCATAGTCCAACTCCTGAGTGTAAGACCAGTCTACTACGGTTAACTGAATTGCTTCGGGCAGACCAATCTCCAGATCCACTTCTACACAAATCCTAGCACAGGAAAATTGATCTTTCCTTTCAGCCCGCTCTATGTATTTGCCGAGCTTATTCCCAATTATAACCAAATATTCAGTGTTCCAGCAATGGAGAGCGATGAAGGGTAATCTTACCCAAACCAGAACTGCAGACGGAATGTCCCGGAAAGGGTCGAAATCGGGAGTCCATTTATTCAAATAAATACCTTAAGGACCCATGAAGTAAGGGCCATTCTGGAAGATCAGATCTCTATCCTCAGCTGATTCAAAGACAAACACGAAGAAACCTCGTCCGACAAAATGACTACGAATATCCTCTGAGACAAGAGGCTTCTAATTCCTCTGCACCCAATCTTCGATTGCCTTTGGGGAGGGCCATAGGCCAGTGAATTAACCAATGAGCCCTGGCTCAGCAAGATTTAATGCAGAACGACAGATCCTTTCAGTAGGAAGCTCTACTGAAGGAATGTCTACCTTCTTTACAAACTTATTAGATGCCCCCCCCTTTCTCTTACCACTGGAAGCAATCAACCTTTTGAAAGCTTCCAGATCAGGAGGTAGAGAGAGTGGAGGGACCCCTCCAGGATCCATTTGGACCAGAAATCCAGGAAGTATACAGAGACAACAAAGCTCCCAAAGAAACTCAGACCAACCCTCCTTATACAACCAAACGCTAGACCAAAAAGCTTTGGTATCAGTGATCGACAAGCATATAGACAATCCCTCGACCCAATCCCCAAAATACAACCGATACGGTGGGTGTGAAAAGCTCAGAGAGCAAGCGATCCCTTGACACACTCAATTGGCGAGCATAAAACAATCGCCATAAGCCATCCGAAACAACGAAACGACAAGCAAAGGCCTTTCGAAACCATAGAATGACGAGCAGATAACTCCAATATCCTTCTGAAATGGTGACAGCGACAAGAAGACTGAAAAAGAACAACAAACCCAAAAAACCATCAACCGGCGGATTGGCAAGCAGAATCCAAAATCATATCGAAACGACGACATCAAAGAGACAAGAAATATGATAACTATGATCTGCGCACCTAAACCAGAATGACCAAGAAATGAAATCTTGGAGCGAAATGGAAATGGATCCTCCGTGATCAAGAAACAACTCAAAGCTTCGGCAAGCTGAGAGAGCTTGATCTTCAAAATTTGGCAGCAGATTGGTGAGCAGACTCCAAAATCCTTCCAAAATGGCGGAGTGAATCTGAGAGCTGCAAAGTTCTGCACACCCGAAAAGCATACCAACGGCCAAGAAAAGAACTCGACCTGCAACTTAGAAGCAAGCTCCAAAACCAAAAGATCAAAAATTCCCAAAATCTTAAAACTATGGCAGCAGGACAAAAAAATCAAAATGTGATGACTTGGGTCCTCATGAAATCAGACTATGTAATTCACAAGGAGGTTGTGAGACAGTTATACAATGATGGGATTGGAAATTTCCTTTTTGAGTAAAAGAAGGTAGTATATCCTCCAGTTCCCTTTTTTGTAGGAAGTTACAAATTTTCTAGGGTAAAAAATGCAGTAGAATTTGTTAAAGAGTTAGAGTATTTTCACTTCGGTGAAATGAATTTTCATAGGAATGACTCTGAGGGTAAAGTTGCAAATTATTGCACAGCAGCTGGAGTGCATTTTGAATATACAAAATTCTGGGATAAGGATGAAGAAACCTTTCGGAAAGCTAAAAAATGACAGCTTTGAGGAAAAGATTCAAGCACAAGATAGCTACTGTGGGAGGAAAGGGTAAAGCAGCTGACAAAATCAAAAGGCAGGAAGAAGATGCAGCCAAGAAAAGGTAGGAAGAATATCATAGGTTAGTGCAAGAAGCAGAGAACTGGTTGAGAACAAAAGAAGAAGAAAAGAAACGAGCAGTTGAAGAAGTTGTAAAGAAGATTGAAGAAGAAAAGAAAAGAAAAGAAGAAGATGAAATACAGAAAACATGCAGAAAGTGAAGGTTTTAGATTAGAAGATGTCCAAAAGGGAAAACAGCTAGCAGAAAAGGCATGTGAAGGATTGAGAGAAGAAACACAAGAATAATAAGACCCTACTGATCAAGGACAGGTTCAGTCTGATATTGACCCATTAGAGCCTATTGTTACTTCTAGTGGTGCAGTAGGAGAAGGTTCAATTTCAATTTATGGAGTTGAGTTAATTCCTTTCATACCCACTAAAGGGAAGGAGGTGCCATATTTTAACACTATCTTTTATGGCAAGGAAAAAAAGAGAATTGTCAAATGAACAGAAAAGAAGGTGAACACTGGGGGTAAACCAGGAGTGATGGTGACTGAGAAGACAGTGGTTCATGGTACACACAAAGATCCATGATTAATAACGAGTGATGGGGTAGCTATAACCCTAGCCACTAAAGATAATGTGGACAAAATCATGACAGATCTAGAATAGTCTTAGAAAAGGGTCACACAATTGAAAGAGACTTTGAAGAAAGAAAGGAATGAAATTCAGAGTTTGAAAAGGAAGTATGAGGATATGATCAGTGAAGTTGAGGTATCAAAGGCAGAGTGTCAGACCCTATAGATAGATAAAGATGATTTGGAATATCTACAAGAAATATAGAAAGGGAAAACTAGGCCACCTTGGCAGAGTTTGAGAAATTGCAGCAAAGATATCAGATATTGGAAGCCGAAAGAGATAATATTAGGCTATCAGTTAAAGATTTGAATAAGGAAAAGAGAGAGTTAGAAGGTAAAGTGACAGAGCTGGAAGTACAAAAGACCACAACAGAAGGGAAAGCTAAGCTATATGAAATTCAGATAGTAGCCTTAGAGGAACAAAAGAATTCACTAGTAGTTTCACTGAAGACGGCTATGGAGCAAAAAGCTGATGTTGAACCTTTAAAGAAGCATGCTCTTATGCTCAGAAATAAGATTCACCAAATGCAGCCGCAGATGGTCGAAGAAAGATTTAAGGTTCAACATATAGACATAAGATTGGAGGAAATTGTAAGTACAACTTCTTATTTTTTGGATAGGACACATGATATCTTAGAAACTCTACAGGGAAGGATGACATGGGTAGAAACAAATAAGGATTCTCCCACAGATATATCTGTCAAAGACCTAGAGACGGTAAAACTGGAATATGAGCTGATCGAGTTCGCTAGAAAGAATTGGAAGAACTAATAAAGGCAGTGAGAAAGATGAAGAATGCCTGTGCTGAATTCTGTAGGAGAGTGCTCCTAACTTACAATTGATGTCATACTTCTACTGCGAGGAGATTGGAAGTGTTGCCGGAGCATGAGACATTTTTGAAGCAATTACGAGAGCAATGCAGCGAAGACGAACGGGCCATTCAACTAGTGGAGAAATTAGATGAACAGGTGCTTAGGACTGGAATAACACATACAACAGTCAGCAGTCACTTACTGGAAGACTAGTTTCGCTTGATTCCTGCCAGGGTAGCGGGTGTGAAAGCCCATGCTGCTAAGCAGGAAATTACATCAGATTTCTCGAACCTTCTGGTTTTGAGAATATAGCAGCAGATGCAAGTGCATGGAGGAACTTTATGAATGAGCAGGCTGGACCTTCTTAGTCGGACTATCTAGCACTTTTAATAATTAATGTAATATATTGTATTCATCTTTTTTGAGTCCATAAGTAAAAAGGACAAATTTTTGTAAAGGAAAGGTTAGGAGAAGCCCAAAAGGCAACGAAGGCAACCTAAGAGTTTTTGCTTTTTGTATAATTATAGGCAAGATTTATGTATCAAGGGAACCTTTTTTCAGACTATCTTTGTGCAAGATTATTGTAAGAAGAACTATTTCATCTTATAATAAAGAGTTATATTTTTCAGCTGGAGAAAGCACTGTGGGATTTCAAATGCTTGACGTGGACTGGTTGGATGTGAACTATTTATGTTTCTACTTGTTTCCATGAACTATGAGATTGTTCTAACTTATGAATTCTTTCATTTTATGAATGTGCTCCTGTTTATTTCTGCGAAATTTCCACAATCATACTTGAGTAATGAATGTTTTAATTAACAATGAGCTATCTCTTTGTTTATCTGTCTATTGATATGCATGTATTTAGAAATATTAACAGCTATTTGCAGTGTTCTTTATGCATGTTATACAATACATTACTCAACATTAATTACAGTATTGCTCCCTAGGGATAGGTTAGGTAGTTTTAGTTAGTTTTCTTTGTTTATGATTTAGAAGAGAGACAGTTAAGACGAGAGGTAAGAACCTGCACATCACATTGTGACACTCCTCATTTTTCTCTATCATTTGCATTTAGCTAGGCACTTGCATATCATACCTAAACATAAAACTAAAAAAAATACAATTAAATGGTGGACTTGGCCGCAACCGGTAAAATAAGCTTTAACCGTTACTAAACCTACGGTAGCCAGACCATAAATCGGATGGATTCCCCATACCAAACAATAACGAGCTAATTGGGAACATTTATTGGGGAGAATCCCTACTGTTGTTACCTACAATTTTCCAGGCCTCACCAATTTTGGTGCTATAAGGAGGGCCACTAGTGCACGGTTGGCTGAGGAAGTCCACTTTCTCAATATTACTCCACCAGTGACAGTTCTGAAACCAATTTTCCTCAGAAACCCACTCTTGAAGAAAAAGGAAAGGGGTATCTCTATCCCATTGATAGCGAAGTAGTCGAATATTTAAGGAGGATTACCATGGCATATGCGAAAAAGATCAGAGGGTTACCTATTATCCCTTTTCTACCTAGAAGAGAGTATCTGAAGAAGGACCATCCTCAATTGGAAGATTCAGTGTTGGTAGAAGATCTTTAAGAATTGGTAGAAACAGCCTTACAAGAAGTTGTCCAACCTTTGGATCAGTTGGGACCAAATTCCCCTCACTATTCACCTTTTCAAACCCTTGTTCAGTCTCCACCTCATACTCCACTCAGAATCGTGGCCAATGTGAATGCAAATCAGCCACCTCCATAGCCTGCTTGGAGAGCTAGATCTCCTTTAAACCTGACACCTCGATTGCATGATATGGCTCAGAGTTTTGACAAAATTTTACCCAAGGTTTAACCCAGTGAAGGAATTCTTGTGGATGATCACTTGCAGAGATTTTATCTAGCTTTAGATGGTCTACAAGCAACAGAACATGAAGATGTAGTTTGCAGACTATTCCTACATACCCTGAAAGGGAAAGAAACTTCATGGTATATTTCCCTATCGGCAAACTCAATCACAAATTGGAATATTTTTGAGAGAGTTTTCAGAAGCAAATACGAAATCCATAAAACTCACGCAGCGTTAATGAAAGGATTGATTGCCTTAAAGAAGGAAAAGAAAGAAAGGGTACATAATTTTACTCAAAGGTTTGCTTCCTACCTGAATAACTTCAGCGCAGCTGATAAACCATCTGAGCATGAGCTAATTGAGTACTATACCTCAGCCCTTGGGCCTAATCTAGCCATGTTTGCCAAGAGATCAATTAGGCTCACTTTGGTAGATACTTATGAAGAAGCTGAGAAGGTAGAGGCATAAATGGAGAGTATAGAACACTATCCTACGCAGTCAGACGAAAATACTTATGGAAACAAAAAGCCTTTGTTATTAACTAAGCCTAAGGATGAACGATCACAGGAGCTAGATGGAGTAGTGAAGATGATGCAAAAGTTATCAAACAGGGTGATTGATTTGGAAAAAGAAAAAGAGGCTCATAAACAATAAAAGCCTTATTATAAAAAGAGGGAGGACAACAATCAGTCCAAACCTCCCCCACACAGTCCCTTAGCCATGAATTTGATGGATGTAGGAATGGATAATTTTTGTACATTCTATTAGCAACCTCATTCTGAGAAGAATTGCCCACAGTAGATTATTTCTATGAAATTAGTAATGAACCAATTATTGGATTCCAAGTTGACAGAAACTGAGGAAGAGAAAGGGAAAGATCATGAACCCATAGAAACACGAGAGGAAGACACCTTGGTTTTATGGGACTGTGTTTCTATGTTTAATGTAGAAGATGAAGGTATCCTTGATGGAGAAGAAATATCAGAGACAAATGTTACAACAAGAAGTCAGAATCTATTAAAAGAAGATAACTTGAACTTCCCAAAATTAAGAAACTTCAAGAGAACATGAAAAAAATGAAGAATAATGCCCTAATGGTTAACATACCTGGGTTTGTCATCTCAGGCCAGAGCCCAAAAAAGGTCAATGTGCCTGTAAAGCCTAGTGAAAATAAAGCTGAAAATTTCAAGAAAAGTTTGACTGAGCATGAGATGGGATATGACATTGTTGAAGACATTAAAAAGGTTAAAGCAAATATCTCAATTTTTGAGATGTGCAATCTATCTCAGCTAAAGGAAAAGCTCTTGAAAGCACTTGAGAAGGAACCTCAGAGTGTCAACCAACTTGAGGAAGAGATTGGTGAAACAACTCTAGGAGGAAAGTTTAAGTATAGAGCTCCAACTTTTCTTCTAACTTTTGATATTTTCAATTACAATGTGCATAATTGTTTGGTGGACTCAGGAGCTTCAGTCAATGTCATGCCACTCTTAGTATGCAACCAAATAAATGGTCAACCTAAACCAACTATAGGACAAGTTCTTCAATTAGACAGAACAACAGTAAAAGTGATTGGAGAAATGGAAGATGTCTTGATCTGTTTGTCTGTTGATGAGAGGGTATGTCAGTAGATAGACATTGTTGTAGCAGATATCCTAGATGCTTATGGTTTGGTTTTGAGCTGAGATTGGTCAGCAAAATTAGAAGGATATTTTGCATCAGATTGGTCGCATATGTGGTTTCCCTATAAAGGATGTCATAACCAAATAAAGGTGTTGAGAGAATCTCAAATAAAGTATAATGTGACTCTGTTGGAAGGAAAAAATGAGCCAGTAAACTTTGTGTTGGGAAATTATTTTCTTGAACTGGAATCGGGAAATTACCAAGCTGAAGAAGCCAACAGTATACGTGATATCTATCCCAATCTCCTTCGATTCTCATGGGCTGATAAGATTGATTGTAACATAGTAGATTTAGTTCCAGATGTAGTTAGTAATCCAATTTCAGTAGGAGTAGAAAGTTTTTGGGTTCTTTATTTTGATGGTTCTAAAACATTGGAAGGATAAGGAGTTGGTTGTGTCTTGATCGATCAAAAAAAAAAAACCATTTTCTTTCATGTAGATTAGAATTCAAATGCACAAATAACACAACCAAATATGTAGCATTAGTTCAAGGACTGAAAAAAGTGATAGAATTAAAAGTAAAAAATCTGAAAGTGTTTGGAGATTCTGAAATTGTTGTTAAACAAATTCGGAACGAAATTCACTGCATATCATCACATTTGAAGGCTTACCAAAATGAAGTATCGGATTTATTGATAAATTTTCATGCATTAAATATTTCTTCAATTCCTAGAGCAAAAAATGCAGCAGCTGATTTGTTAGCTACATCAGCTGCAAGGTTGGTACCTACGAATAATATATGTTCGATTGAATTGCTTTTCAGGCCTTCTGTTCCAGATAACATCACTAATATGAGGGTGTTCGATGATGATCAACAAATATTGGAATGCTTAACAAATAACGATACATTTAAAGGAGCCATAATAGATGACGAAGAACATATAACAAACATAAAATAAGATAATCATTAAATAATTAGGTTAACTAAGTCAGGTTATGAAATGAGGTGTCTCCTCATTTCATTACCTAACTTAGTTAACCTAATTATTTAATGATTATCTTATTTTATGTTTGTTACAGAACATCAAGTGGAATTACAGTACAAAAATTTCATTCCGAAAGGAGTTAGAACTTTGGAACAAATGTTTGATTTAGACAACAAGTTTAGAAAGCCAACGAATGTCAAGACTCATAGCTCGTCTTTACAATTTGAGCTGATAAATCTAGGGACAGAAGCTGAACCCAAATATGTGAATTTGGGGAAGTGTTGTTCACCCAGCGAGAGGAGTAAATTCATCAGCTTATTCAGACAATATAAGGATGTATTTGGTTGGACTTACGAAGACCTAAAGACATATGACACTAAAATTATACAACATGTGATTCTAATCAAGGTTGGAGTCAAACCTTATTAGCAGCCTCTGAGAAAAATGCATCCAAAGCCAGAACCCCTAATTCAAAGTGAAGTAAAAAAGTTGCTAGATGCTAAAATCATATTTAAAGTCAGACATTCAGAATGGGTCTCAAATTTGGTACTAGTGCGAAAAAAGTCTGGAGAGATCAGACTTTGTGTAGATTTCAAAAATCTTAATCGTGCATCAGATAAAGATAATTATCCTGTCCCACCCATGGAACAAATACTACAAATGGTCTCAGGTTCTAAACTGTTCTCCCTATTAGATGGATTCTCCGATTATAAGCAAGTATTAGTAGCAGAAGAGGCCAGGCTCAAGATCAGTTTCAGAACCAAGTGGGGAACTTTTGCATATAGGAGAATTCCCTTTGGACTTATTAGTGCTGGAGCAACTTTCCAGAGGCCTATGGATATAGCTTTTCGTGGTCTTATTGGCGGTAGTGTTGTGGTCTATCTAGATGATGTTACAATATTTTCAAATAAGAGAGAAGAGCATGCATTTCATTTAAAATAGATTTTTGAGTGCTGCAGGAAATATGGCATTTCGTTAAATCCTAAGAAATGTGTGTTCGCAGTCACAGAAGGAAAGCTATTGGGTCATATTATTTCGAAAAAAGGGATCTCCATAGACCCATAAAGGATTAAAGCCATAGAATAGATTCCTTTGCCTCATAATAAAAAGGGTATGTAATCTTTTATGGGGAAAATCAATTTTGTACGAAGGTTTGTGCCAGACTTTGCTCAAATCGTTAAACCTTTGCAGCAAATGGTTAAGCAGAGTGTGCAATTCAAATGGAATGATTCAGAGAAGAATGTATTCAACAAGATAAAGACATATA
Organism: Pseudotsuga menziesii; assembly: GCA_001517045.1. NCBI lineage: Eukaryota > Viridiplantae > Streptophyta > Pinopsida > Pinales > Pinaceae > Pseudotsuga > Pseudotsuga menziesii. The sequence continues at coordinate 105,778 of LPNX010433207.1, forward strand.
TTTATCATGCACCATCACTCAAAAGTCCAAATTTTGAAAAGGATTTTATACTGTACACTTTCGCTTTCGATGATTCATTAGCAACGGTGCTTACACAAAAGGAGGATGGGGGGGATGAGTACCCCATATCATTTATGAGCACTGGTTTGCAAAGGACTGAATTATACTATCCCGTAGTAGATAAACAGGATTATGTATTTTTTAAGGCGGTAAAGCAATTTAGGCCATACATACTTAAGAACTGCACCAAAGTAATAGTCCCACACCCAACAGTACGATCCCTTTTTGTACAAAAGCAACTAGGAGAAAGAAGAGGTAATTGGGTGACTGCATTGCAAGAATATGATCTTGAATTTAAGTCAACAACCATACTTAAAGGACAAGGAATCTGTAAGCTGATGGATGAGGGTCAAAACAATGAAGATATCAGCTAGGATAATGAAGCTGAATTACACATGGCGGATGTATGTCCTCTATTCACAACTCTAGACTCCTGGTATCGGGATTTGGTCCATTATCTTCAAGAAGGATATTTTCCGGAGCATTGGAGTCCCAAGCAAAGAAGGGCATTACATCTGAAATAAGCCTTATATCAAATTATTGATGGAGTGATGTTTAGAAAGAACTACGATGGAGTCTTCATAGATGCTTGGAACATGAAGATGCAGAGAAGGTTGTAGTAGAATTACATGATGGACCCGCTTGAGGTCACTTCTCAAGGGACACAACATCAAACAAGATTCTCGGAGCTGGGTGAGTTGGGAGAACCCCTTCACAAACATTCTATAGTAGGTGCAAATTCTAGTGAATCCTCTTAATTCAGTGAGACTTTTGGGATGAGGCCACTCTTAAATGGCTCTTATTTTCTCCATATACACCTTCACACCATCTTGACCAATGATGTGTCCAAGATACAAGAGATGAAGTTGCTTGTGGAATATGTTGTTCATGCATGATTGGAATGCGACTTGTGCATTTGTCAATCCGAAGGGAATTTTAACAAATTCAAAGTGACTATAGTGGCATCTGAAAGCAATCTATGGTATGTCTTCTTCTCTCATTCGAATTTGATGATAACCAGATCTAAGGTCAATATTTGAGAAGAAATTGGCCCCATGGATCTGATCAATGAGCTCATCAATCCTTGGGATGGGGTATCTATTCTTTATTTTCTTCTTGTTTAATTCTCTAAAATCAATGCACATTCTCAAGTTTCCATCATTATTTTTTACCATAACAATTGAAGAAGCAAATGGGCTAGAACTAGGCCTTATGAGACCCAACTCCAAGATTTCTTTAATGGACTCTCCAATATCATATCGAATCCTTTTGGGAAGCCTACAGGGCTGCATTTTGATATATTTTGTTCCTATCTCTAACTCAATGATATGATCAGCACCTCTATTTGGTGGTCTTCCTAGGGAAAGGTCTCCAAAAAACTTCTCATACTTACTCAATAGATTCTCCATCTCCTTAGGATGCTTGGCAATGTTCAAGTGAGGTTTAGGAGATGTAATTAAACATTCAACCACCCATTCTATATCTCCATGCGTCAAGATAGTCCTCATGCTGTGAGAGGACACCACTTGATTTGGGTAAGTGTGCATTCCCCTCAACAAGATGGGTTTCCCTTTTGAATTTTTGAACATTATTTCAGGGACTTGATAATTCATTGTATTATCCCCTAAAGAATACAACCATTTTACTCCCAGAACCACATTTGTATAAACCACATCCACTACATAAAAATTGTCAGTGATAGTATGATTTCCTAGAGTAACTTGAAGCTTTGGAATCCATTTAGTGCAGTCCATAGAATTGTTACCTGGAATGATGACTGTGAAACCATCAAAAGTTTAATCTTGTAACTTTCTCCTCTCCACCAAGGCTGCATCTATGAAGTTGTGAGTGGCTCCACCATCCACTAGAACCATGACATTTTGGCCTTGTATGCTGCCCTTGAGCCTTATGGTGTGGAATCTAGGTACACCCGAAAGTGCTGCAATTTTTCCTATATCAAGAGTGGGTTGTTATTATTTTGTTGTTTGATATCCTTCTTATTTGGCTACAAGTTGCACCTCTTCCTCCTCCTCTTCATCATTTTCGGAAAAAAACTTCAATGTAGTGTGCCTTCCCCTTGGCACCTCTATGTCCTCGAACCCAAGGTTATTGGCATGTAAAACAAAGCTTCTTTCTTCTAAGCTCTTCTTTGCTTGGTCCTCCTTTAATTTCTTTGGTAGTGGAGTCCTTTTTCCATGGTTTCTTACCTTCTTTGAACTTGGAAGGGAAAATTGGCTTAGGAGGGTATTTGGTTCTTGGAAACACATTCCGTAAATCCCTTGTCAAATTCATGGCATCCTTCAATGTGGCTTGCTTATGGGATTTCACTAGACCTATCAAAGCTCCTGTCAAGCCTTCAGTAAACAATAAAACCAACCTAGCCATAGATACATCAGAAACCATTACTGAAATTGTTGATGTAATTGTAACTTCGGAATGTATTCACTTGTATTTCTTATGTATTGTACCCCGATGTTTATTCTGGGAAGTGTTTGTAATGTAATTGAGTCATGTCATGCTATGATGTTCTGATCAGGAGTTTCTATAATGTAAACAAGTCATGTCAAGTAAATGTGGGTAACCCTCCTATTGTTCAAGGGTTAAAGTCCCCGCGGTTTCGGGGCCCTAGGGTTGTTAGACTCACCTAGTGAAGTCGGCCCAAGTAAGTCATTGTCAAGTTGGGAATTAGTATAAATAGAGAGTGAGTCTCTCTATTTATCACACACTTACTCACACTCAGTTGTAGCACATAGCTGAGGGAGAAGAAGTTGCTGGGGCTAGAAAGAAAGAGGCTACTGCTGTCGGGAGACCATCTTACTATTTTGGGGTTTTACTTTTGGTGCTAATTCTATCTCTGAGGAAGTTGCAGGGTTTTCTCCATTTATGGTTTCCCCGAGGAAAAACACTATGTTCATTGTCTCTTGTGTTTGATTGCTGTGCTTGTTATTCTCTTAGTTAAAGATCCTAATATAATGCTAGCTTAAATGTTAAAATCTAACATGGTATCAGAGCTAACCTAAGAAGAAGACACTGTGCAGCTACGGGAACTAGGGATTCCTACTTTTTGGATCTCTCTCCATAGATTTTCAGCAAAAGAAGGTTGGGCTGACTCTCCTCCCCAGGGTGCATCTTTCTGTCGAAACATAATATGATTCCGAGCTTTTTTAGTTTTGGACCCAACACTCCTGCCAAAAATTAGGGATTTCCATAGAAGTGGAATTTTTGAGTGAGCCCAGGCTTGGATTGATCTCCTCCTCAAAATCAAAGTTTAGAGATCAAGATCAAAGAATTTGGTTGGATAGAACTCTGGGAAAGTCAAACCCTAATTTGCTCCTGAACCAACATTGCAGAAATTCAACTCCAAATCCAGATCCGACATCTTGACCTGGTAAGATCTAAATATTTTGTATTTCCATTTGAGGTTCTCAGTTAAGATGTCTCATCATACCAAGCTTGATGAAAATATTGAGGGAGCTGATAACTTCTGAGATTGGAAGTATACGATCTCCCTGGTCCTGGAAGAAAATGATTTGGACTCCTACATCAATGAGGAGGTTCCATTTCCAGAGGAAGGTGAGGCTAAGGCCTTACATAAGAAGAAGTTGGTTATGGAAAAGAGGATTATTGCTGATTCAATCAAGGATCACCTCATACCATAGGTGTCATCCCTCAAGACACCTAAAGCTATGTTTGATGCCCTAACCAAACTGTTTGAAGGGAAGAACATAAACCAGAAGATGACTCTAAGGAACCAGTTGAAGAATGTAAAGATCCAGAATGAGGAGACCATCCAATCATACTTCACAAAGGTCTCCCAGATCAAAGAACAACTTGAAGCAGTAGATGAAGAAGTGGATAATGCAGAAATTGCGATGACAACCTTGAATGGTCTCCCTAGGTCATGGGATTCTTTCATCCAAGGAATCTATGCTAGGAAGAAGCTAATCAAGTTCAGTAGACTTTGGGAAGAATGTTCACAAGAAGAAGCTTGAATAGCAGCTCGAGAAGAAAAGATGGGAAGTGAAGATCAAGCTCTCACAGTACACTCCAGGAAAGGCAGAAGGGAAAATCATCATCACCAAGGTAAGCATTCTCATCAGAAAGATAAATTTGTAAAAAGGGATCCATCCAAACTCAGATGTTATACATGTGATGAAAGAGGACACTTTGCTAGAAATTGTCCCATGAATAAGAGTGGATCCAAGAAGAAGAAGAACTCTGAAAGAAGACATCATGCTCACACTGCTGAGGAGGATGATCCTCCTAAGAAGAAAGTAAAACAAGAAAGTGAATACTCTTCAACTAATGAAGAATATGTTTTGATCTTCGCTCTCACGGGAACTGTCACACATGGAAGCAAAGATTGGATTATTGACAGTGGGGCTTCCAAACACATGACAGGATTCAAGGAATCTTTTGAGAAACTATCCGAACATAATTCATCCCATAAGGTGAAACTTGGGGATGACTGCCAATATCCCATAAAAGGTAGTGGTGAATCCTCCTACAAGCTAGACTCTGGAAAGTATATGAAAATGAAGGATGTCTTGTTTGTACCAGGACTAAAGAAGAATATTCTCTCCATATCGGCACTGGATGCAAAAGGCATGAGGGTTGCATTTGTAGATGGCCAAGTCCTCATGTGGCCAAGAGGAAAGACTATTGACGATGCAATAGTAATTGGAGAATAAGAAGGAGGATTATACAAATTGAAGGGCCATCCAGAACAAGCTTTGGTCCATGACATAGTAGAGCCAAATGAACTTTGGCATAGAAGGCTTGCACATGTGCACTACAGAGCACTACCACTTGCAATAAAAGCTGTTGTAGGTCTTCAAGAAATTCAAGCAAAACATGAAGGAGTCTGCAAAGGATGTGCGAAAGGAAAGAACACAAAGAAGACATTTCCAAGTAGCGAAAGCAAAGCAAAAGGAATCTTGGAAATCATTCACTCCGATGTATGCGGTCCAATGTCATCCAGTTCTTTAAGCGGGTATGTATACTATGTTTCTTTTATTGATGATTTTTCTAGGAAGACATCGATATACTTTATGAAGAATAAACATGAAGTTTTCAGCAAGTTCAATGAATTCAAAGCCTTGATCGAGAACCACACAGAAAATAAGATCAAGACCTTTCGATCAGATAATGGTGGAGAATTCACATCAAATGAATTCACAGAGTTATGCAAATATTTAGGGATTAAGAGGGAGTTATCCACTCCATATAATCCACAACAGAATGGGGTTGTAGAAAGGAAGAATAGAACTATCATGGAAGCTGCAAGAGCAATGCTTCATGATCAAGATCTTCCATGCATCTATGGGCAGAAGCTGCCAGAACAACAGTGTATGTACAGAACCGTACTCCACACAGAGTACTCGAGAACAAGACACCTGAAGAAGTCTTTTTTGGCAAGAAACCAGAATTCAGCCATCTCAAAATATTTGGTTGTCTAGTGTACATACACATTCAGAAAGAAAAGAGAACAAAGTTAGATCCTTCAGGAAAGAAGGGTATATTTGTGGGATACTTTGAAAGCTTGAAGGCTTACAAAATATAATTCCTAGGATTTAAGAAGATCGACATCAAAAGGGATGTAACATTTGATGAAGACTCAGCTTACAACAAATCCAGAAAGAGACCTGCTGAAGAACATGAAGAATCAGAAGCACCCAGAATTCATGACACAACCATGAACGAAGAAACTCAAGAAGAATATTGAGAATTTGAAGAACCTCAAGAACCTATAGATCCACCTCAGGAGAAAAATTCTCACAAGAGGAAACCTGCTTGGGTACGAGAGGCTATCCAAGGTGCAGAAAGATATGGGGCTCTAGAAGAGAATCACAGAGAAAGAAAGAGGACCAGGTCCTGCTCCGAGTATGTAGCTTTATTATGTGACTTTATCAATAAAGAACCTTCCAAATACGAAGAATCTGCAGAAAGGAAAGAATGGAAGGATGCTATGATCAAAGAGTATCAATCGATCATGAAGAATGATGTTTGGGATGTTGTCCCAATACTAGAAGGGAAGTCTGTTGTAACTTCCAAATGGATATACAAGATCAAGCATGCTGCAGATGGCAGCATAGAGAAATATAAAGCAATATTCGTGGCTTCTCACAGAAAGAAGGAATAGATTATGAAGAAACCTTTGCACCTGTAGCCAGATACACTTCCATTAGATCAGTGCTTGCTTTGGCTGCAGTAATGAAATGGAAGATACACCAAATGGATGTCAAGACTGCTTTCTTGAATGGTGTAGTGGAAGAGGAAGTGTATGTAGAGCAGCCACTCGGTTTTGAGACACATGATAGGGAGTCTCATGTGTGTAGATTGAAGAAAGTCCTGTATAGTTTGAAACAGGCACCCAGGACATGGTACGGCATAATTGATGGATTTCTATCCAGTTTGGGCTTTACCAAGAGTAAAGCAGATTCCAACCTTTACTACAAGGTTGAAGATGGCAACCCAGTGATGCTCCTACTATATGTAGATGATCTGTTTGTAACAGGTATGGATGGGTTGATTACTGATACGAAGAGGAAGCTTGCTGCCGAGTTCGAAATGAAGGACTTGGGTATGGTGCACTATTTTCTAGGCATGGATGTGTGGTAGAATGTGGATGGAATCTCCCTGGTACAAGGGAAGTATGCAGTAGAGATCTTGAAGAGGTTCGGGATGATGGACTGCAAGGCCATGACCACACCTATGGCATCGAACCTGAAGCTATTAAGTGATGCTTCATTAGAAGCGGTTGATGCTACGATGTATCGTCAGATGATTGGGTCCTTGATGTACCTGACGAACATGAGACTAGATATTTGCTTTGCTG
>LPNX010433207.1:112712-184443 GCA_001517045.1 Pseudotsuga menziesii
AGACATGTTCACTGGATTGCTGCAAAGCATATTCTGAGGTACCTGAGGGGTACAGTTGATCATGGGCTCAAGTATGAGGCGAATCAGAAGATTAACTTGGAGGGTTATGTTGATTCAGATTGGGAAGGCAGTGCCATCGATAGGAAGAGAAATTTAGGGTGTTGCTTCAGTATGGGATCGGGTGTGATTTCTTGGTTTAGCAGGAAGCAATCCTGTGTGGCACTGAGTACAGCTGAAGCAGAGTATGTCGTAGCTTGTTCAGCTAGTTATGAGGCAGTATGGCTGAGGAAGCTACTGTCTGATTTATTTGATCTCTAGTTGGATGCTACTTGTATACATTGCGACAATTAGAGTTGTGTGAAGTTGTCGGAGAACCTGGTGTTCCATGACAAGTCGAAGCATATCGATATCAAGTATCACTATATCAGGGATATGGCATAGAGGGGAGAAGTGAAGCTCCAGTATGTTGCAATGGACGAACATATAGTTGATGTGTTAACTAAGCCATTAGCTAGAGTGAAGTTTGAATACTTCAGGGAGAAGCTTGGTGTTCTCCAGATAGAGGTTCCCTCCAAAAGGAAGTGATGAGTCCGTGAGCCATTATGACATGGTAAGAGGATTGGTTCCTTCCATGGTCAGTTGTAAGGGCTGAGCCATTTTGTCATGGTGAGAGGATTGTTTCCTTCCATGTCAGGTGTGAGTGGTGAGCCATTCTGATGTGACTGTAGGATTGGTTCCTACATGATCAGATATAAGCGTTGAATGCCATTCTTGGAATGGAGGCACTTGGTCAGTTACTAAGAAAGCTCAGTCTGGGACTGAGGGCCATTCTGATGTGACTGTAGGATTGGTTCCTACATGATCAGATGTGAGTGCAGAGCCATTCTGAGATGATTGTAGGATTGGTTCCTACAATGATCAGATGTAAGTGCAGAGCCATTCTGAGGCGATTGTAGGATTTGTACCTACAATGATAAGATGTAAGTGTAGAGCCCTTTTGGCATGGAGGATTTGTTCCTCACATGGTCAAATGTAAGTGTTGGGCCTTTCTAACATTGGTTGTCAGATGTGAGTGCTGGGCCTTTCTGACAGGGTTGTGGGATGTGTTCCCACATGGTCAGATGTGAGTGCTGGGAGTGCCTTCTTGCTATGATTATAGGATTGGTTCCTACATGATAAGATATAAGTGCTGGGTGGGCCATTATGACTTAGGGTCAAATATAAGTGCTGGAAAATACCTACATGGAGGCTAGGCCTACAACCAACATGAAAAAGGGCTGGCTCTGTAGAACTTCTTATGACGAGAAGAATCAAGAGATAGCACCCGTGATGATGATCCAGTAGAGATGTTCCAGAACCAGAGATGATCCAGATTGAGTGATGATCCAGATCCAGTGATGATGATCCAGATCGAGTGATGATCTAGATCTAGTTGAAGATGACTTGAAGATGACGAGGACTCGATGATGATCCAGATCATACAAAGAAGAAGACTTGTGCTGATAAATTGTGTCAAGAGAATACCTTCCTAGTTAAGAGGGAGTGTTGATGTAATTGTAACTTCAGAATGTATTCACTTGTATTTATTATGTATTGTACCCCAATGTTTATTCTGGGAAGTGTTTGTAATGTAATTGAGTCATGTCATGCCTCGATGTTCCGATCAAGAGTTTCTATAATGTAAACAAGTCATGTCAAGTCAATGTGGGTAACCCTCCTATTGTTCAAGGGTTAAATTCCCCGCAGTTTCGGGGCCCTAGGGTTGTTAGACTCACCTAGTGAAGTTGGACCTAGTGAGTCATTGTCAAGTTGGGAATTAGTATAAATAGAGAGTGAGTCTCTCTATTTATCACACACTTACTCACACTCAGTTGTAGCGCATAGCTGGGGGAGAAGAAGTTGCTGGGGATAGAAGAAAAGAGGCTATTGCTGTTGGGAGATCATCTTACTATTTTGGGGTTTTACTTTTGGTGCTGATTCTATCTCTGAGGAAGTTGCGAGGTTTTCTCCATTTATGGTTTCCCCGAGGAAAAACACTGTGTTCATTGTCTTTTGTGTTTGATTTCTGTGCTTGTTATTCTCTCAGTTAAAGATCCTAATATAATGCTAGCTTAAATGTTAAAATCTAACAAAAATATTTTCAAATTCTAACATATATGCTTTAGGAGTTCCTACTTGCTTCAATTGCGCTAGTTCTTTGAAAGGAAGTTCAGGGTCTTTCCTCTCAAATGTCTCCATAAATATATTGGAGAAACCCTCGTAATGTAAAATCTGATCATGTCCCAAGGTTATAAGACCATGGAACCACAAATAACTAGCTTCCCCTTCAAGATGCAGAATGGCCATTTTCAATGCATCTTCTTCAACCATAGGATTTAATTGAAAATATACACTTAATTTTTGCAACCATGCATTGCCAGACATTTATAAGGAACCATCAAAGGAAGGAATGGTTACTTTTACCATGGTGTATTTTAATTCATGGTTAATATGGGATTCCATATTCCCATTTCCTCCTTGCTTGAATTGAAGAGAAGCTCTAATGAACTGATCAAAAGGTAAGATTGTCCTACATTCATCACTTAATTGTTGTCAATCATTTGCTGCTTCTCTAACATCATAGGTGGTGTAAGGGCCTTGTTTGGACTATAAAAACTTAGTTATTGTAGGTCCATTCTTATTTTTGAACTCATGGGGTCTGTTATGAGGTCCATTCTTTGAAAAAATGCTTTATCCTTTGGTCTTCCCCTCATCATGGGGTGTACTACTACTACTCTCGGGTGTTGACTTGCTCCCAAGTTGGTTATCCAACAATTAGAATCCTTACATAAAATGTTTTTCATGCCTTCAAGAGATGATTTAATGAATGTTTTAAGGTCCTCGTTGTTTTCTTTATCATCCATATCTCCCAGTTCTAGTTTTTCCTTAATCTTTTTGTAAAAAGAACTAACCTCTCCACTTCCTTCCTTTTCACTGTTAAGGTCTCTAGAATCAGTTTCTAAGGGAGGGATATCAGAATCATAAAACATGAATAAATAGCTCTATCAAGTGCCAATATCATTCTTTGATACCACTTGTAATGTCCCAATTCGAAAATTCCCAACAAAGGCAGAATTTTGGAAAGATTGTCTTGACTAGTTTTGACTTAGGGGGTTTCAAATGGTTCAAGAGGGTATTGAATTTGGTAGGGACTTGTTGGGTGTGTTATACTATCTTAAATACACCTAATATTTAATTATCAACCGGGGTTGGTAGGCTTAGAGTTGCTACAAAATATATGCGAAGGTAGAGGGGTTCCTAGGGCGTTGTAGAAATACTTCAATAAACAAAAGATTGAAAAATATTTCAAAATGAAAAACCGAGTCAAACTCCTAAAAATTTAATTATTAATGTGATTAAAGCAAAACATCATACTAGGATAATATCAGACTACTCATTAATTAACTCTTCTTCTTCTTAATCTAAGAATGGGAAAACTTTCATAAACAATTTCAGAAATTGAGAAAGGTCTAATTTATGAATAAGTAGAAAATATAAATAAAGAAGCAAGTATAAAACTTAATTAAGAAGAATTCTCTAATTCTCTAACCTATAAGCATTTTCAGTAAACATACAATTCAAGAAATAAACCCTATGCTAGTATCAATCTACAAAGTATTGGCGTATTTTCTAGAAATTAACATGTCTAACCCTAAGTTCAATATAAACAACGATGAATTAAACTAAACCAAAGATACAATTATCAAATATTACAGTGACGATGAATGAGGAAATCAAAGACAAAAGAAGCAAATCAAATCATAAGTCAAAAACATGCTTTGATTGAAAAGAAATACAAAAAGGGTTTTTAATAAGTACTTTAAAATAATCTAACCTAAAGTCCTAGAGGCTGATGTAACTATTACCTAATTACCAAAACATAACAGAATTCAAGAAGCCAAAGAAATAAAACTGAAAACAGGTTAAAAATAGACTAAGAACACTAAAGGTCGAATGGAAGGCTGGACAACAGTCTGAAAGGAAGGTCCGAATGACAGTCCAATCACGCAGTACGAATGAGAGGCTGTATACAAAAAATAATAAAAACATACCTAAATGATTTAATTATTAGCTGATTTTGTGCATATGAAAACAAAATGCATAAAGGACAGAATTTAAACATAATTAATAATTTGAAATAATCAAAAGGGATTACTAATCTATGGGTATGAAGAGATTGTTTCTATTATAAAATAAAACAAACTGAAACATTGCTGAATTAATCTATATTTAAACAAAAGATTAGTGAAACTAATTCTAACTACAAATCAGACCTAAGACTAACTAAATTTTATCTATCTATAAATATAACATTAGGCATTTAAGCGAAAGAGAAAACTGAAAACAAACTGCACGTGACTGGCCACTCTAATTCTATATCAAGGACTACATTAACAACATAATGTAAATTACATTAACTACAACAAACATATGTCACATAAAGTAAATAAATAGACAACTATAGTAACATAATCACATGAACAAATTAAAACAAAACTACTTATCTGTGAAAGAGAAAATAACAAAAACATGTACGGACATGGAAGCCACTGGTTGTTGAGGGGCCCTCTCAGCAATCAGGGGATGCCTGCCCAATGCCTATGCAAACACAACCATGAACAACAGAATGTACATACTTTTATTCAGAATATGTAACAAAATTACAGTGTGCTGAAGAACAACAAATAACAGCATGGACTAATAAAATTATGAACTCTCTAGCTCTCACGCAGAGGCTGGTTTATATATTTGTTTACAGAGATGAGCAAGTCGACCCTTTAGCGGTTGAATTCTTTCTAAACTTAGTCAATCATAAAGGCATATAATAAATCTTAGGCCAATGCATAGGCATATCCCTTCTTTGGCGTAAGTTTGGTTTTCTTTAATGTGAATGTGGCATGCAGGCTCCCTCTCCAGCGTGGTTGATGGCGGCGTGTTGGGTAGCGAAGAATACACAGTAGCGAGTCTCTAGAACGAGAGCTCCTTCTTCAACGTGAACATATCTCCTCAGCATGTGTGATATGGCATGCAACCCCTTCCTTAGCGCAACTGACGGTGTGGTGTTGAAAAAATGAGAGCACACGGTGGGCAGGTCATTCCATTCTTCAAAGCACGTAGACTGGTAACAATTCAGAGGTTAAGCAGAGGAGGCCACGACCGATACTTCTAGACTCGAGTCATTCCTCCCTTTGAACACATGGGTGAAAAGCAATGTGATGGTGATATTAGGCTGAGAGATTCTTCAATCATCAAACACGTGGTCAACAAAATGGTTTGCAGATTGCTTCAATGTTTAATACTTGAGATCGGTTATGGACAGTGCGCAACTGATTAGTGATCTGGACGGAAAATGGGACAGCGAACTGCGTGATGAGCTGGACAACGAACTGCGTGATGAGCTGGACAACGATTGCGCAGATCAGGCTAAATGGTAAGCTGAATGGTGGTTGCGCAGATCGAGCTGAATGGTAAGTGGAATGCGAACTTGTTATTAATTCGCCCAATCATACTACATAACTTGCAAACAAATACACATATTAATTAATATATCAAATATGCTTTAAATAATATAGATTTGAGTTAATAAAATCATAAAAATGATATTAATAGCCAAAGTTGGATAAACATTAAATTTGTTCTTACCTTGTGCTGAATAACGATCTGCATGACATAAAATACATGAAAAATAATAAAATATGCATTTAAATGTGTTATTTTAATGCCAAAAATGATAACAAAATGAGGCTCAATATTCCCCCAAACTGGAGAAATTCTAGGTCCCACCGAGCAAAGAAAAAGATAAGAGATCATACTGTCAAAGTGAACTTTGAAGTGTGAGCTAGCAACAGGCATATGCATGAATGAGTGAGTTCATACAGTTTATAATTAGTGTAACCATGTCCAAAGTAAAACTTTGGACAAGTTGAACATATGACACAAAAGGTATAAAATTAATCATTTGATAGTTTACATACATGATTGAGTAAAAGGATAGGGTTACTAACAATGAAATGATAACTAATTTTTTTTTTAAGGTCAAAGCATTCTCATGGAGGTAAAGACTATTTTCCAAAACAAAATTTGGTTAGCAAATTTTAGTCATAAGTGCTATAATATCACCAAGTTTAGATCCTCAGAAATATACTTCATGCTATAACCAAGTTAATTTATCTTGAAAACACTTATCATTTTGTCAGAGAAAATAGATCTGTCATAAATAATAAAAATAAAAAATAGTCTAATTTTTCCTAATCCTGCCCCCCAAACCAAAGGTATGGCGTGTCCTCAAGCCATGAGAAAGAAGATTCGATTGTTCCATATAAAAAGAGTCCTATCATGCTATTTTATTATTTTGTAAAAAGAAAAACTAACTAGTAAATGGAAATGATTCAAATATGTATATTCATGAAAAATGTAACAGTGCTTAGAAAGACCACTTAAATGGTGATAAGATAACCGAAAGCATGACAGGGGAAAAGCTAGTCATCCTTGCCTTATTTTAAAGATATATTGTCATCTTAAGATATTTTGAGTTTACGTCGGAGTGTGTGAGATTTTATAGCTATGGGTCCCATTTCTAGGATAATGACATCCTAGGTATTTGTTGAATTAGATGGCTAAGTCCAATCCCAACTTACAACGATTCTCAAATGACATTAAAAATAATCGGCCTTAAAATAAAATTTGAAAATTTTTCTTCATATTTATCATTATTCTCTGAATCATGTGCATAGTAGTGCATTAACCGGATCTCTTTTACGCGATATTTCCCTGCTTCCAGCATGCCTGTTCAGTACCCCGACGGGTTTATCTTGGTACCATGCAAGCATAGTCCCGCTGACAGCAGGCCTGTTCAGTACCCCGACGGGTTTACTTGCATTTATCGAGCTTCCTTGTTTTAAGTTTTTACTTAGCGTTGACCCACTGCCAACAGGCACGTTCAGTACCCCGGCGGGTTTGCCTTGTATAATGATATTAACTATATGGAAGCCGATTGGTACTAGAGCGTGCTAAGGCATGCTAAAACACATAATTCAATTTTGCAAAAATAAACGTACAAATACTTTTCATACCGGCCTTAATCATAAATTGTGTCAAAAGAGAATAACTCAAAGCTGTTCTTTGACCTTATAACCCTTCTTCTTCGTAAAAGATAAATAATGTTCCCCACAGGCAAAAATTCCACCTACTATTGAGTTATCACACAAAGATATTTTAAGAGACAAGTTTTAATAACAAGCATAGGATAAACTAGTAATCCATAGGTATAAGGTGAGATTCGAAAAAGATAATAATGAGAGTAAGTCTTATCAGGAAATTGTTTAAAATAGAAAATCAGAAATATACATGTCTAAATCAAAATACCAAAAACTATCTGAATCATAAAAGGAATGGTTAAGAATGATGTACACATAATTGCTATAAGATGTAATTTTTAAGAAAGGTTTAAGATATCTTACGATCATAAATTGTCTTTCAGATAATACTCCATGAGCTGCTTATAGATAAAATTCTTATAATCAAGCTGCAAAACCATTTGTTAGATGATTCATATTTATTTATAAAAACATATATAACATTATGGAAAGAAAAAGAGTCACCTATAGTAACTCGTATTTATTTAATAAAACAAAAATATATTTACATAATATCCTATTCTACTAAAAAGAGAGAAAACAATTCAAGTATATGAATTCTTCCAATGTAACCATGTTCGAAGCAAAATTAGAAATATACCTTTATCCACATATAAAAAAAATATTACAATGATTACTGGGATATGAAGAATCAACCGAGCTGTTTGATTTAGCAGTAATAAACATTGAAGAAGAGGATGGTACCGTGGCTTGGTTCCCTCTTGGAACCATATTTCAATGTGACTTATGTATTCTATGTTTTCGTCTTCATTTTTTATGTCACGAGATCTTTCATTGAACTCTAGGATGTATAAAGAATCTAAGTTTGGTGACGAGGAATATTCAGGTTCTAATGTCCCTCCCTCATCAAATGAGAGGCAGTCCAGGTTGATCTTGTCTTCTTGTGGAAAAGGCCAAGTAGAAACCTCACTTTCTTTCGTAGTCTTTACAATCTCTTGATCTATAACCTCTCCAAATCTCGTATGAATTTCTTACAGTAATGTTGGTGAGGTAGGTAAGGTGGGTAAATGTTGCAGTTCAACACTGTAAGCATATTGTACTGCTTTATTATTGTTAGAATGTGGAATGTATTGAACAAGAATGTGCGTAGGGCATAGAGGAGGTTTATGAGAAGGTGATTGTGGCAGGTGTAATTGACTAGCTTGTGTGGTTGATCCTGCCTGGAAAATGGGATATTGTTGAAAATATTGCAGAATAGGAAGTGTTGCATCATAAGAGAGAGTATCCCTATAATCATCAGATGGGACAGAAAGGCTCTGTGAACAAGGTTGACAAGGGGTTAAAATGAGGCTAAGAAGAGGGTATATTCTTACTAATCTTGAATTTTCCTCTTGAATACCTTCTACATAAGTCACAAATATTATCATATGATAACTGAAATATGTCACATGTTCCCATGAGACTTAAAATTTCTAAATATTCATTTCTTATGCCTTTAAATTATTTTCAAGGTATCCTTTCCTGACTGTCTTAGTTTTTATCTTTGAAGGTTGTATTGAAATCGTTCGACATAATTTTCGAAAGTTTCTTCTTCTCCCTGTGTTATTTCAAAAATACCTTCATTGACCCTACAATAATCTTGGTATCTTTTCAAGAACATATATTTCATTTCTTCCCAAGTTTGAATGCAATTCCCACCTAGGCTCATAAACCATTGGAGGGTTGATCCTTTCAAAGTGTTGATTTATTTGTAACTTCATAATGTATTCACTTATATATCTTAAGTATTGTACCCCGATGTTTATTCTAGGAAGTATCTATAATGTAATTGAGTCATGTCATGCCCCGATGTTTCGATTGGGAGATTCAATAATGCAACAAGTCATGTAAAGTCATTGAGGTTAACCCTCCATTGTAAGTCAGGGCAATAGTCCCCACAGTTGTGTCAAGGTTAGCCCTCCTTGTTGATCAGAGGGCAAAGTCCCCATAGTTGTGGGGCACTAGGGTTATAAGACTCTCATAGAGATGTTGGCTCTAGTAACTAATTGTTAAGTGGGTCTGACATGTTAAAGTGGACATCAAGTGAATGAAAGAATATAAATAGAGAGTGAGCCTCTCTATTTATCACACACACTCACTCATTGGGGCGCATGAGTGAGAGAGGAGAAGCTCTCTCAAGTGTGAGAGAGAGAACAAGCTGTGGAGATCATCTTTTCTATTTTCGGGTTTTACTGCTGCCATTGGTGCTCATTCTATCTCTGAGGAAGTTGTGGGGTTTTCTCCTTTACGGTTTCCCCAAGGAAAATTCTTTGTGTCTCTTGTCTCTTGTGTTTATTATTGTGCATGTTATTCTCTCAGTTAAGATCCTAAGTTAATGCTAGCTTAAATGATAAAAAAATCTAACATGGTATCAGAGCTAACCTAAGAAGAAGACATTATGCAGCTATAGAAGCTAGGGATTATTAATTTTTGGGTCTCTCTCCACAATCCATCAGCAAAATTATTCTAGGATAACTCTCCATTGAAGGGCACATCTTTCGGTCGAAGTAGAATTCGATTCCGGGCATTTTCAGTTTTTGATGCAGGAAATTAGGGCTTTCTATAGAAGAGGAATTTTTGAGTGAGCTCAGCATAGGATTTCTATCCTCATCAAAATCAAAGTTTAGAGACCTAGGTCAATATTTTTGGTTGGGTGAAACTCCAGGAAAGTCAAACCCTAGTTTGACCCTGAGCTGGAAAAAACCTAAAATACTAAAACTAATAAGTTTTGGTACATTCGCTATATCTCTGGATTGGAGATGGACCAGGAGATGAAATTTTCACATCCCAAATATGAAATCCTAATTTATATTTTCTCCAAAATTCAGCCTCAGATTCTCTATATTCTAGGAAATATGATTCCTCCAAGTTAGGGTTCCAGCCTCTTCCAGGATTCATCCCTAAACAGGAAACCTGGGGATAATTGATTTATCTCAAGATACAAAGGTCCAAATGAAATTTATGAAAATGTTCCAGAAAGGAAACAGACTGTACATTTGGTGTTCTGAGTTTTAGACCTAGAAGATGAAACAGTGACACATGGCAGTATGTACAACTTCGCTGTTCTAAACAGTCCTGTAACATGTCACCTTGGGAAAATGATCATAAGTCCCAATTGGTGAAACCAATTCTGATGAAACCTATGGAGTTGAAACATGGACAGGAGAGGCTACCTCAATGAGAAGTTTTAGACACAGAGGAGCATTAATTTTGGAGATATCGTAGAAACAATAGCATGCATTTATGCAGAAGAAATTGGTAAACTAGGGCTTCTTGTTTCGAGAGATTCCCTCCACTATTTTTAGAAAATGAGTACATTGGACAGCTCACCTTGAAGAGATACATCTTTCTATCCATTCAGATCTGAAATATTCCAAGTTTTGAAAATTAGGGTTTCTCTGACAAACCCTAGATCAGCTAGCTCTGGAACTAGGACGAACACCTCAAATCGGTAAGATCTAATCTTTTGTTATTTTCATTTGAGGTTCTCATTTCAAAGTGATCTATCACACCAGATTAATGATAAGCTTGGTGAAGTTGAAAACTTCCAAGCATGGAAGTATATGATCTCTCTGAGGAAAATGAATTGGAAACCTACATAAGAAGAGGGGTTCCAGTTCCAAAGGGAGATGAGGCTGAAATCCTTACACAAGAAGAACTTGGTCAAGGCCAAGAAGATCATTGCTGATTCAATCATGGATCACCTTGTACCACAAGTGTCTTCCTTAAAGGCACCAAAGATGTTTGATTCCTTGACCAATATATTTGAAGGGAAGAACATAAATCAGAATATGACCTTAAGAAACCAGTTGAAGAATGTGAAGATCCAGAATGTAGACAGGGGTCTCTCAAATCAAATAACAACTTGAAGCGGTAGAAGAAGAAGTGGAGAATGCAGAAGCTGTGATAACCACCTTGAATGACCTCCCAGGATCATGGGATTTATTCATTCAAGGAATGTGTGCCAGAAGGAAGTGATTACTTTCAGAAAGACTCCGAGAAGAGCACACATAAGAAGATGCTCAATTCATAATAAGAGAAAAGAAGATGGAAGCAACTGAAGATCAAGCTCTCACCATCCAAATAAGATACCTCAAGCGATGAGGAATTTGAAGAACTCAACTCTTGAAGAAACTCTTATCCATCTTAGCATTTGGATAAGAAATGACGAATGAAGAAGATAATGAAGCTGAAGGTTTAAGAAGGAGTCTACCCACGAAGCAAATAAAGATAAGTATTCAATTGTCATTTCATGATATTGTTTTTTGTTATGCATTTGTTTATATTTAGTTGATGTATTATGCATGATAGAATGTTTGCATTAATGACAGTATACTACTAATATGCATATGATGGGTAAGTAGCTCATGGTGCTAAACAACTCTCCATTGCTACTTATCTAGAATGAAACCTCTTTGCTGACATATTGGATTAGTGCACAATCTCAATGTTGCCCTGGTGGAGATGGAAGGCATCTAGAAAATTTTCCATGAGATATGGATGAATGTTGTATTGGCTAAAATAGTTGCATGATCATATATTTATGCATAAGAATTTGCCATTATGAATATGCCTTATGAAATGTTTCTAACCATACAACTAATGCATTTGAATTGTAGGAAAGATCACGTAAAATAGCCTACTAGCAAAGAAGGATGAGACTTGTTTCGAAGAACAAGTGACGACAGTTCAAGATGAAGAATAATATGATGAATGCATCGACATAATTGATGCAGAACCTTCCAGCTATGAAGAAGTAACCAAGAAGAAAGGGAAGACTAGTTCAAGAAGAATGATGTCTAGGATGCAGTATCGATACATGAAGAGAAGTTCATAGTTCCATCATGCAGTAGATGGAAACATCATGGGATACAAGGCAAGATTCATAGAACGAGGCATAGACTACAAAGAGACATTTATAGCCACTAGAAATACACATGACAGGAAGAATCATGTGTGCAAATGAAAGAAGGCCTTGTACGAGCTCAGAAGACACCCTTAGGATAACACATACATGAGGAGCTTGATGAAGACCTGAACCTTTTCTACAAGGTTGAAGATGAAAGTCTATAGAGGATGATAAGCTCACAGATGGATCCGAGAATAACTTTTGAAAAAGTTCAAGATAGAGGATCTTGGTATCCAATGATCCTAGATGGATACTACTTGTCACTCTAGTACATAATGTTTCAGTGCATAGAGTATGAAAGATAGAGGGAGTATGATGCTCCACTTCAGAGGGAGTGACTGCAGAAGATCCTGAGGTTCGACATGGTATGATAAGATGGACAGATTACTGATGACTCTAGGCTTTACTGAGAGTAAAGGGAATTCCAACCTTTGCTTCAAGGTTGAAGGTAGAAGACCAGTGATGCTCTTGTTATATGTCGATGACTTGTTCCTAACAGAAAAGAGGAACTCATGAAATTTGCAAGAAGAAGACTTGTTACCGAGTTCAAGATAAATATTTGGGGATGATGCACTACGTTCTAGGCATGGAGGTGTGGACAAGGGAAGTATGCAGTAGAGATCCTGAAGAGGTTAAGGATGATGGATTGCAAGGCCATGACCACACCTATGGCATCGAACCTGAAGCTATTGAGTGTTGCTTCATCAGAGTCGGTTGATGCCACAATGTATCGTCAGATGAATCACCTGACAAATACGAGACCAGATATTTGCTTTGCTGTGAACACATTGAGACATGTTCACCTGATGGTTGCAAAGCATGCAGTGAGGTACTTGAAGGGTAGATTTGAGTATGGGATCAAGTGTGATCTCTTGGTTTGGCAGGATGGAGTCCTGCATGGTGCTGAGTATAACTAAGGAAAAAGATGTTGCCACTTGCTATTTGGGAGGTAGTATGTTTCTGTTGAAAACTACTATTTGATTTGGTTGATCTGACTTGCATTATTTGTATGATGTAGAGAGGAGCAGTGATCCATATCGAGATCTCTCAAAAGAGGGATTTCTAGAATAGCTGATGAGATAGGTTGTCTGAGCATAAATCCCGGTGAAGCTCGTAGGTTACTCAGACGTAAACAGTCCTGTAGGTTTCCCTTGGATGTAATCAGTCCTAGAAAAGCTCGCAGGTTATCCTTGGACGTAATCAGCCCTGATGTGATTCTATGCTAGAAATAGCCAAAGTGAAGTTTGAGTAATTCAGGGAGAATCTTGGTGTTCTCGAGATCGAGGTTCCCTCCAAGGGGAAATGATGAGACCTAGAGCCATTCTGACATGGTGAGAGGATTAGGTTCCTTCCATGGTTAGATGTAAGGGCTGAGCCATTCTGTCATGGTGAGAGGATTTGGTTCCTTCCATGTCAGATGTGAGTGCTGAGCCATTTTTATGTGACTATAGGATTGGTTCCTACATGATCAGATATAAGTGTTGAATGCCATTCTTGGAATGGAGGCACCTGGTTAGTTACCAGGAATACTTAGTCTAGGACTGAGGGCCATTTTTATATGACTTTGGGATGTAGTATTACATGATCATATGTGAGTGCTTGGCCATTCTGATGTGATTGAGGGATGTGTTCCCACTTGATTAGATATAAGGGTTGATACCATTCTCTGGGAGAATGGAGACACCTTGTTAGTTACCAAGAATCCTTAGTCTGGGACTGAGAGCCCTTTCAATGCGATGTGTTTACACATGGTCGAATGTAAGTGCAGATCCTTTCTAACAAGATGAGGTCAGATGTAAGTACTTAGCCATTCTGGCGCGATGTATTTACACATGGTCAGATGTCAGTGCTATGCCTTTCTGACAAGATGAGGTCAGATGTAAGTGCAGAGCCTTTCTAACAAGATGAGGTTGGATGTAAGTGCTGAGCCATTCTGGCGTGATGTGTACACATGGTCAGATGTGAGTGCTGGGCCTTTCTGATAAGATGAGGTCATATGTGAGTGCTGGGCATGCCTTTCTGATAAGATGAGGTCAGATGTAAGAGCTGGGTGGGCCATTTTGACTTAGGTTCAGACATAAGCACTGAAGACCTACATGAAGGGTAGGCCTACAACCAACATGAAAAAGGGTTGGCTTTGTAGAACTTCCTGTGACGAGAAGAATGAAGAGATAACACCATTTGATTGAGATAGTAGAAGCACTAATGATGATGATGATTCAATGATGATCCAGCTTTGATGAAGATCTATATCAAGTGATGATCTATACTTGATGATGATCCAACAATGACGATCCAGATCAAGTGATGATCCAGACTTGATGATGATCCAGCAGTGACGATCCAGATCAAGTGATGATACAGACTTGATGATGATCCAACAGTGACGATACAGATCAAGTGATGATCCAGACTTGATGATGATCTAGTAGTGATGATCCAGATCAAGTGATGATCTAGACTTAATGATGATCCAGCTGTGATGATCCAGATCAAGTGATGATCCAGAATTGATGATGATCCAGCAGTGACGATCCAGATCTAGTGATGATCCAGACTTGATGAAGATGACTTGACAATGAAGATGACTTGAAGATGAAGATGACTTGACAATGAAGATGACTTGAAGATGAAGATGACTTGAAGACGAAGATGACTTGATAATGATCCAAACGATATAGAGAAGAAGACTTGTGCTGATATATTGTGTCGAGAGAATACCTTCCTAGTTAAGAGGGAGTGTTGATGTATTTGTAACTTTGGAAAGTTTTCACTTATATATCTTATGTATTGTACCCCGATGTTTATTCCGAGAAGTATCTATAATGTAATTGAGTCATGTCATGCCCCGATGTTCTGATTGGGAGATTCAATAATGTAACAAGTCATGTAAAGTCATTGAGGTTAACCCTCCATTATAAGTCGGGGCAATAGTCCCCACAGCTGTGTTAAGTTTAACCCTCCTTGTTGATCGGAGGGAAACGTCCCCACAGTTGTGGGGCACTAGGGTTATTAGACTCTCCTAGAGATGTCGGCTCTAGTAAGTAATTGTTAAGTGGGGCCGACATGTTAAAGTGGACATCAAGTGAATGAAAGAATATAAATAGAGAGTGAGCCTCTTTATTTATCACACACACACTCACTCATTGAGGCACATGAGTGAGAGAGGAGAATCTCTCTCAATTGTGAGAGAGATAATAAGCTGTAGAGATCATCTTTTCTGTTTTCGGGTTTTACTGCTGCCATTGGTGCTCATTATATCTTTGAGGAAGTTGCAGGGTTTTCTCCTTTATGGTTTCCCTGAGGAAAATTCTTTGTGTCTCTTGTCTCTTGTGTTTATTGCTGTGCATGTTATTCTCTCAGTTAAGATCCTAAGTTAATGCTAGCTTAAATGATAAAAAAATCTAACACAAATTAAGAGGGAAAAAATTCAGAGTTTGAACATTATATGCTCTACAAATTATTTCCAAATGAAATAAAAATTCATCAGGGTCTTCATTCTCTAGTCCGTGAAAATTTGGAAAAATGGATGGGGGAACGTACTGTATTTGTGCCACTCCTCCTGGATATCTCATAGGGAATTCAAAGGTAACAACTTCTTCATCCTTCTTTCCTACCATATATTCCCACGACATAAGTAACTATTCATATATTATAGTGGGGTTACTCTTTCAAATGTTCCTGTTAGTTTGTTAGCAGGATGGGTGGTGCTTACAACACCACTAAGTGATTTAATTGTGAAATAAGTCCTACACTCACATACAAGTAAATTACCTAAAGGCACACATACATCAAATTGAACTTATGAAAAAGTAAACTATCTATATCTGTGAAAATAAAAATACGCTTAAGGGAAATAAATCAAACTTTGTGTAAAGTAAACACACTTGTGCGAAAAAGAAACAACAAGGCTTTGGGGAGACCCACTAAAGTGGATGCGTCAAGCTGTCACACTATGGAAATTTCGTAGTGAAGTCATCTTTGCGTCTTACCATTTCCCCTTCCTCTTGTTGTGTAATGTAAATGCAACCTATCTATCCTTATCTATCTGGACTCTGTTCATGAAAAACTAAACTAAAGGAAAACCTAGACTACTAATATTGTTTGGTTTGGGGGAACCTGTTATAATAGATGTGCATGTTCGTACCTCTCATCTTATGGCTCCCCTGCCACCAACCTATCACTAAACTTCATAAGAAAATTCTATTTTTTTTCTACCTTATAGAACAACTCTCCGGAAACGGCGCCAAAATGTTGGGTGTGTTCTACTATCTTAAATACACCTAATATTTAATTTTCAATCGGGGTTGGTAGGCTTAGAGTTGCTACAAAATATATGCGAAGGTAGAGGGGTTCCTAGGGCATTGTAGAAATACTTTAATAAACAAAAGATTGAAAAATCTTTCAAAATGAAAAACTGAGTCAAACTCCTAAAAATTTAATTATTAATGTGATTAAAGCAAAACATCATACTAGGATAATATGAGTCTACTCATTAATTAACTCTTCTTCTTCTTAATCTAAGAATGGGAAAACTTTCATAAACAATTTCAGAAACTGAGAAAGGTCTAATTTATGAATAAGTAGAAAAAATAAATAAAGAAGTAAGTAGAAAACTTAATTAAGAAGACTTCTCTAATTCTCCAACCTATAAGCATTTTCAATAAACATACAATTCAAGAAATAAACCCTATGCTAGTATCAATCTACAAAGTATTGGTGTATTTTCTAGAAATTAACATGTCTAACCCTAAGTTCAATATAAACAACGATGAATTAAACTAAACCAAAGATACAATTATCAAATATTACAACGATGATAAATGAGGAAATCAAAGACAAAAGAAGCAAATTAAATCATAAGTCAAAAACATGCTTTGATTGAAAAGAAATACAAAAAGGGATTTTAATAAGTACTTTAAAATAATCTAACCTAAAGTCCTAGAGGCTGATGTAACTATTACCTAATTACCCAAACATAACAAAATTCAAGAAGCCAAAGAAATAAAACTGAAAACAGGTTAAAAATAGACTAAGAACACTAAAGGTCGAATGGAAGTCTGGACAACAATCTGAAAGGAAGGTCCGAATGACAGTCCAATCACACAGTTCGAATGAGAGGCTGTATACAGAAAATAATAAAAACATAAGCATAAATATAACATTAAGCATTTAACCGAAAGAGAAAACCGAAAACAAACTACACGTGACTGGCCACTCTAATTCTATATCAAAGACTACATTAACATCATAATGTAAATTACATTAACTACAACAAACATATGTCACAGAAAGTAAATAAATAGACAACTATAGTAACATAATCACATGAACAAATTAAAACAAAACTACTTATCTGTGAAAGAGAAAATAACAAAAACACGTACGAACATGGAAGCCACTGGTTGTTGAGGGGCCCTCTCAGCAATCAGGGGATGCTTGCCTAATGCCTATGCAAACACAACCATGAACAACAGAATGTACAAACTTTTATTCAGAATATGGAACATAATTACAGTGTGCTTAAGAACAACAAATCACAACATGAACTAATAAAATTATGAACTCTCTAGCTATCACGCAGAGGCTGGTTTATATATTTGTTTACAATGATGAGCAAGTCGACCCTTTAGTGGTCGACTCTCTTTCTAAACTTAGTCAATCATAAAGGCATATAATAAATCTCAGGCCAACACATAGGAATATCCCTTCTTTGGCATAATTCTGGTTTTCTTTAATGTGAACGTGGCATGCAGGCTCCCTCTCCAGCGTGGTTTATGGCGGCGTGTTGGGCAGTGAAGAATACACAGTAGCAAGTCTCTATAATGAGAGCTCCTTCTTCAACGTGAACATATATCCTCAGCGTGTGTGATATGGAATAGAGCCCCTTCCTTAGCGCAAATGATGATGTGGTGTTGAACAAATGAGAGCACATGGTGGGAAGGTCGTTCCATTCTTCAAAGCACGCAGACTGGTAACAGTTCGGAGGTTAAGCAGAGGAGGCCACAACCGATCCTTCTAAACTGGAGTCATTCCTCCCTTTGAACACGTGGGTGATAAGCAGCGTGATGGTGATCTTAGGATGAGAGCTTCTTCAATCATCAAACGTGTGGTCAACAAAATAGTTTGTAGATTGCTTCAATGTTTAATACTTGAGATCGGTTATGGACAGTGCGCAACTGATTATTGATCTAGATGGAAAACTGGACAGCGAACTGCGTGATGAGCTGGACATGCAGCTGGACAACGATTGTGCAGATCGAGATAAATGGTAAGCTGAATGGTGGTTACGTAGATCGGGTTGAATGGTAAGCTGAATGCGTACTTGTTATTAATTCACCCAATCATACTACATAACCTGCAAACAAATACACATATTAATTAATATATCAAATATGCTTTAAATAATATATATTTGAGTTAATAAAATCATAAAAATGATATTAATAACCAAAGTTGGATAAACATTAAATTTTTTCTTACCTTGAGCTGAATAACGATCTGCATGACATAAAATACACGAAAGATAATAAAATATGCATTTAAATGTGTTATTTTAATGCCAAAAATGATAACAAAATAAGGCTCAAGAGGACTGATGTGGGGAGTCTTAGGAATCTTCAATTGACGCTTTGATATTTTTATGACATTTCATAGCCATCTGTAACTCTATTTGGGCATGATGTCAAAAATGACAAAATTACTAGCAATTTATGATGCAATTCCCCCTAGGGCGTGGGCATAAATGGCTCTCCAAATCCTATGCAACCCTCCAATATTTCAAAATAGAGTATGGGTACTGTAATTAGACTTCATTTACTGTCATTTGCGTGGTTAATATTTCTACAATAGAGGATTAACGCTTCATATTCAAATGCATAATTTCAGTGATATTTGCTTAAGGGAAATGACACATAAAAGCTCAACTTTGACTAATAAATGGTGCATATAATGGTTCAAAATAGAGAAATATGAATATATATCATTGAAATAATTTAAATATCTCACTAAAAACATATATCATTGACCCAATTCACAATACACATCAGATATACAATCTCCATTGAAAGGGAAAATCATCACATGGAAACTAGTCACAAGAAAGTTTGGAAATGTGGACATTTGCATATGTATTTCTTTTGATTTCAACTTACAGAGGATATGAGATAAATATTACAGATCCATGAATCATTCACCCATTCTTGGGCATCAACTGAACTCAATGGTGCGCAACCACCATTCACACAAGTGCGCCTTCATAGAAAAAACATGGAAATTAAGAGAATGGGAGGAGAGATGGATCACAAACAACATCAGCCTCCTATGTGCAAAAAAACACTCCATGAAGCTACAAATGATAGGTTTGAATGGACTCTCCCATGGCCAACTTGGATGAGAATATCACTCTCTCGAAATTGGCTCACTAGTAGGGTAAGTGTGCACTCATCGTGCAAAGGACAAGCTAATGCTCTCCAAATGCGAAAGACAAATTCACAAATGATCAAAAGCCATTTCCATTCCTCATGACATATTTTTATAACCCTCCTAAGGTTCTCCAAGGTTGACTTCATTCCCATAGGATTCCTCCACCTCATCCTTGATGTTTAGTAACCTCCATGCCACTTGGCCTTCTCCTCAACCCTTCATCTTCTACCAAATTCAAATGGCTACCACCTAGTCCCAAATGCACCCTCTTGGAGGCTATTTTTATCCCTGAAATGTCAAGTTTTCATAGTTCTACAATCAGGTCTGACTTGTCATAGAATATTCCATCATTTTTGTCATAAAGTGTAGGGAATTTAGCTCCATCACTCATAATTTTAAATTTGGGGTCAAGGAATGACATGTGTAAAGAGGAACCTAGCCACCCAAGGCCCCCATGGACCTCCAAATGTCCTTATGAAGCAATGCCACTTTATTTTCTCCATATTTATTATTTGTATGACCCAAATTGATGTGTAAATGATAAACTAATGTTATCTTGGGTCCCATAGCTCCCTTATTTCAATATTTAATTCCTCCTCCCCCAACCTAGGGAACTAGTAGGTGGGTGAAACATTGTCAACTAGTAGACCTATTGGAATGGAGACATGGAATTACTCTTCCATGAAGGTGGCTCCCAAAATGGTCTCTCATCCTCTAAATAACTTCTATAAGTAGATGGCCCATAAACCTATGGACCAGTAGTTGGTGAACCAACCACTAGCGAACTCTGAGATCCAGTAGCTGCAACTGGTGAACCCGCAACCATAACCTATCCCTAGAATACCAGTTGACTATATCACTGAACTTGTAGAATCTGTGCCTGTAACATGTGGCCCTGTCACTTCGAAAACTTATGATCCTTCAGTTTGAACTGTTGGACCCTGTGTAACTACCTGAGGTGTGGGATCATGTTGCTCTTCCCGCTCTAACTCCTTGGACTTCCTGAAGGCCTGATCCTCCTCAAACCTCACTTCCCACCTCACAAAAACCTTCCTTTACACATGAAGACAAATGTAGAAGGCCTTGGAAGTCTTATAATATACCAAAAATATTCCCTTCTATGCAGTGGGATTTAGCTTTGTCCTCTTCTTAGAAGGGACATGAGAATAAGTCAGGAAACCAAAAATCCAAAAATGACCAACCTCGGGTTTCTTTCCTGTGAAGATATCCTCGAGAGTATTTCTCCCCAAGGCACGATGAGGAATCATGTTCTAAAGGGATACAATTGTACTACATGCCTCAGCGCAAAGCAAGAAATGAAGACTCTGATCATGAATCATGGCTCTCGCGGCTTCCACTCTAGCTCTATTATTCCTTTCTACCACTCCATTCTAATATAGATTATATGGAACCGTCAACTGTAATTATATGCCCTATTAAACTTTTTTTCTTTTTATGTTTGATGAAAAGTTATAGTGTAAGGCCTAGGGTTATGAGCTAGGGTTTGAGGTGTCCATGGTTTCACGGGTCTGCAGAAACTTGGAAATCGAAGGTGGTACCAACATTAGGATAAGGAGGTGGTTTCATTTAGACACAATGAGGAATAAAAACCTTGTGGGAAAGCGTAGGGAGGGGTTCATTCCCTCCCTTAGTCAACCTTGCTGAAATTGCGGCGGTCAGACATTAGAGGGGAGGGGGAAGCGATGGGGAGAGTGAGAGAGTGGTGGTCAGTGATGTGGAGACAACCTCTCATAAGTAAAAGGAAAGAGAGGGAGGATGTCTCCCACAATCCCAAGCAATCCTTGCCCTCCATATTTGTTTAGATAAGGTGAGAGAAAAGGTAGAAATATGGAAGGAGAAAGACATGATAGGAAAGTTCATTGGGATATCGCCGAAAGAGAGAGATCTAGCGTGATGTATCAAAAGTAGCTGGAATCCAAAAGGGCATTATGCCCTACACTTGGGATCTAAGGATTTCTTTATTATAATTTTTTTCAATTAGGCGGATCGGGACAGGATCCTCGAAGGTGGTCCTTATTTTTTTTTCTCGGTAGGGCTCTACCTTAGACCATGGAAGGAAAGGTTTAACTCAGAGAAATAGGGTATGAGGGTAGCCCCAGTTTGGATCCATCTGTTCTCCCTACCCTATGAGTACTGGGATCTGCAGATCTTGTAATATATAGGAAACACACTAGGGGAATTTGTAAAATTCACAGAAAAAACAAAATGGTAGAGGTACAATGATTTTGCTCAGATCTGTGTCTATATGGACTCGTCAAAAGAGATCCCTGAAGTTATCAACCTGAACTAGGAAAACGAGGAATGGGTGCAACCAATATATTATGAACATATCCCATTCAGATCTAGACAGTGCCATGATTATGGTCATTTCAGTCGAAAATGCCCCAATAAGAGATAGCAACCCCCTCAAGCTTCCCCCCACAAGGGATGACAAAAGACAAAGGGTTTCATCCAAGTCCAAAATAGGAAAAAGACAAGATCGAGTCAGCAATAGCATCAAAACAAGGGGCACCAAGGGGGAGTTATGGCCAATAGCAATTCTTTTAAGATACTGGAGGAGAGGGGGCAAGAAGAGGAGAAGGGGATCAAGGAAGAAACCCTAGAACTGCCAAATGAAGGAGAAAAAGTTGTGAAAGAAAAGGAGTAGGAGCCTGAGGAGCAGATAGAGGCCATGGAGGAGGATGGAGCTAAGGACATGGAATTGAGGGAGTTAGATTAAGACAAAATTGAGAAGGAATGTGAGAAGAAGGGGAAGGGATATGTATATAGAAGGAAACTGGAACTCCTTTAATAAGAAATCATCAAGACGAGGGCTTGGCAACAACTAGGGGTAGCGATGGACCCCTGGAAGGGGAGCAAAATAAAGCAACCAGAAGATGATATGAAACGAGGAAGAAAGACAAACAAACAGAGGATTGCAAAGGTAGGGGTTAAACTCATAGAGTCAGGCGAATACCCAACAATAGTAGCAACTTTCTCTGAAGTGAACAGAGTAAAAAAATGAAGAGAATATCATGAAACATAAGTGGATGCAACCATCCCAGGAAAATCAAAACAATGGCAAGAAAGTTAAAAAAGAGAAACTATATATTCTTTTTTCTACAGGATACAAAGTGTAAGTCGGAAATATTCGACAAGTTAGGATAGAGGATTTGGAAAATATATAAGGATAAGGTGGTGGATTCCATGGGGATGGTAGGAGGAATGATGATCCTATGACACCCTAACTTAGTCTGTTTAAAGGATTGGAGGGAAAACCATTTTTCGCTATCAACAAGTTTCACTATTCTAGAAACTAGGGTAAGGGGACCCTAGTGAACTTGTATGGCCTGAGTGCTTTCTGCCAGAAACATGCTTTTCTAGAGTTCTTGATTTGGATAAAAGGTTAAATAGGTGATAGCACATGGATAATGGGTGGGGATTTCAATCTAATAACCTCAATGGGAGAAAACAAGGGAGGAAGGAGGATTACAGATAGATTTCAGGAAACTTTTAGAGACTTTGGTGGAACAAAGTCAACTAGTTGATATGGAGACTGGAAACAGATGGTATACGTGGAATAATCAATGAGGAGGAGTGCACTATGTGGAATCTAGAATAGGCGGATTCCTTGTCTTAGAGGACATAGCTTGAGGAATAGGATAAATGTCATCCAATGTCCTCCTGACAGCTGGATCAAACCACTAGTCTATATGACTGTAGTAGGATTGGTCTGACCACCCAATCTGAAAACTGTTTAGATTTGAGAAATTATAGCTGGAATATAAAGATTTCAAGGCCTTAATATGGAAATGGTGGCAGGAGAT
Organism: Pseudotsuga menziesii; assembly: GCA_001517045.1. Lineage (NCBI taxonomy): Eukaryota > Viridiplantae > Streptophyta > Pinopsida > Pinales > Pinaceae > Pseudotsuga > Pseudotsuga menziesii. The sequence continues at coordinate 136,049 of LPNX010433207.1, forward strand.
GGTCCCCCCCATGGGGATAGGGATGTATCAATTCGAGTAGAAGCTGAATGCTCTGAAAGCTAGGATCTGCATGTGGAATAAAGAAGACTTTGGAAACATATTCTAGGACAAGAAAAGGATGATATAAATCCTGGAGGTCATACAAAGAAAAGGTACGGAGGAAGGGTGTGGAGAAGAACTTAAACAACAGAATAAAGAACTTCTCACTCAGCTCAAAGCCCAGGAAATACATGTGGATATTTTCTAGAAAAATAAGTCAAGAAACCAATGGATTTAGGAAGGAGAGTGGAACACCAAATTATTCCATAACACGATGATCCAAAACTGTCATCGGTCGAATATTCACAAACTAAGGAACACTAGGGGGGATAGGAAGAAACTAGGGGGGAGATAGAAGAAAAAATGGTACAACACTTCAGGGGAATCATGAATGAAGATCAAAACGATAGGCAGCAGGTTATTGAAAAAATCACCAGACTCATATCGAGGACTGTCACTCTAGAGCACAACGAGATGTTGTTAAATCCCATCGACCTCTAGGAGGTGGAGGAGGCTATGAATCAAATGGATCTTGGGAAAGCGCTAGGGGTAAATGGATTCATGAGCAACTTCTTCCATCACTTTTGGGATTTGATAAAACATGAAGTTTGGGAAATAGTGGAAGAATAAAGGAAAGCTCAAAGAATCCTGAAGGATTTTAATGCGACTTTACTTACCCTCTTGCCCAAGCTGGAAGGAGCCAACACTCCTAGAAAGTTCAGACCCATTTCCCTGTGCAATGTTATTTATAAAATTATTTCAAAAGTGATAGCCAATAGACTAAATCCAATTCTCCCAAGCCTGATTAGTCCGGAACAGTCAGGGTTTGTTGAAGGAAGGAAGGTTCTGGATGGAATTATCCTAGCCCACAAAACCATTCATTCTCTGAAAACCACCAAAAATCCAGTCATGTTAGTAAAGTTGGATATAGCTAAATCATATGATAAGTTAAGCTGGAAATACATGAGAGTTATGTTAGGGGCTTATGGTTTCGAAAGAGAATGGATTGAGTGGACCATGAACTTGGTTACCTCTCCATTCTACTCAATCCTTCTAAATGGTTCATGCACTCGAATTATGAACATAACAAGGGGACCCCCTCTCTCCATTCCTCTTAATCTTAATGGCAGAAGGGTCAATATGTTAATTTAAGACCAATCATCCAGAAGAGAATTAAGGGGGTTAAATCTACGTGAGGGGGTGGAAAAAAAAACTCTTCAGCAGTTTGTGGATGACAAAATGTTAAGGGGGAACCCTTTAGTCCAAGAAGCTCATGCCTTTAAGAGAATCCTTATGCTCATTTCTAAGGATTCCAGACTCGAAGTCAACCCTGAAAAATCACAGCTTTTATTCTTCAACACCCAAAGGTTACCCAAAGGAACATATTATGGATCCTAGGATTCGCTAAAGGTTCTTTCCCGTCAAAATACCTGGGATCTCTACTAGTTGAAGGGACCATCAGGAAGGTTTCCTGGCAGGATATCATAGACATGATGAGGAGGAAGCCAATGAGTTGGGCTATGAGACCTCTAAACCTCCCGAGCCGCTTGGTCCTAGTCAAAGTAGTCCTGCAGGCGATGTTGATATATCTATTTTCGGTTCTATAAGCTTCGAAGGCGCTCATTAAGGAAATTCACAGTATTCAAAGAGATTTCCTCTAGGGGGGCCGAGAAGAGAAATCAAAATTATCCCTGGTAGGGTGGGATAAAATCTGTCAGCCTAAGGATAAGGGGGGTCTGGCCATAAGGGACCTAAAGGTGGTGAGTGGGATTCAAGGAGAAAATATATGGTGGGATTCAGAACCGTGGTCCAAATTATGGCATGTGAAATATGCTCGAGATAAGTTAACATGCGAATTGATTAGATTCAATGAGGAGAAGGTTGGGTCGCACATATGGATGAAGGCCCAAAGTAATAAGAAACTGGTGCAAGACCACAATTTTTGGGAAATTAGAGATGGTTGGGTAGTGAAATTCTAGGATGAATGTCCAAAATTAGGGGAAGATCACAGATGGAAAGCCATAAGGGAAAGTTGTCTAAGAGAGGGAAAACCCAAGGTATGGAAATATTGGGCGGAAACAAACATAGGTGATTATAGGAAATTTCAGGAGCAAGAGTGGTGGGAAAGAATAATGATCAATGAGGAAACTCCAACCCTCATGGGTGTTCTCAGGGAAAGATATATCCGCAGGAAGCCAGGGATGGATAAGCTAATATGGGGTTACTTTCCAAAGGGAGTTTTCAACATTAAGGAAGCATACGACATCAAGACCAGAGGATGGGAAAAGAGGGAGGAAATATGGCGAAAGGTATGGGAACCCAAGGAAAAAAACAGATACCTTCAGTTGGTTGGTATTAAAATGAAGGATCCTGACGGGGGATAATATCAGGAAGAGGGGGATGCATGGCCCCTATCAATGTCCATTATGCCTTAATGAAGAAGAAAACATGAATCATATCCTACATGGCTTCCCCTTCTCCTCATATCTATGGAATAGGGGAGCGATAATATTCCACAGAAGTGATAGAGTTTGGGGACAACTAGATCTAACCCTTAAAGAATGGAACTTGAAATATTTTAAAAACTTGACCATGGGAACACTATGGTGATGTTCCCATGTATGTTATTATGGGTTCTGTGGAAGGAAAGAAATAATTGTATATTCATTGAAAAGAAATCCAGCGAAGAGGAGGTCTGGAAGAGGTTGTTCCATAACCTTTAAGAGACGGTTCAAAGTAAGCAGTGGGGACAAAGTTATTGATGTATTTGTAACTTTGGAATGTATTCACTTATATATCTTATGTCTTGTACCCTGATGTTTATTCCGGGATGTTTCTGTAATGTAATTGAGTCATGTCATGCCCCGATGTTCTGATCGGGAGGATCTATAATGTAAACAAGTCATGTTAAGTCATTGTGGGTAACCATCCTATTGTTCAAGGGTTAAAGTCCTCGCAGTTTTGGGGTACTAGGGTTATTAGACTCACCTAGTGTATTCAGCCCTAGTTGGGTTTAGTCAAGTCGAGAATTAGTATAAATAGAGAGTGAGCCTCTCTATTTATCACACACTCACTCACACTCAGTTGTAGCACATAGCTGAGAAAGAAGAAGACATTTGGGCTAGGAAGAAAGAGGTTACTGCTATCGAGAGTTCATCTTACTGTTTTTGGGGATTTTCTATTTTGTGCTGATTCTATCTTTGAGGAAGTTGCGGGGTTTTCTCCATTTATGGTTTCCCCGAGGAAAAACACTGTGTTCATTTTTTCTTGTGTTTGATTGCTGTGCTTGTTATTCTCTCAGTTAAAGATCCTAATAATGCTAGCTTAATGTTAAAAATATAACATGGTATCAGAGCTAACCTGAGAAGAAGACACTGTGCAGCTGTGGGAACTAGGGATTCCTACTTTGTGGATCTTCCTCCACATATTTTCAACAAAAGAAGGTTGGATCAACTCTCCTCCTTAGGGCGCATATTTCTGTCGAAGCAGAATCCAATTCTGAGGTTTTTCAGTTTTGGACACGACACTATTGCCAGAAATTAGGGCTTTCCACATAAGTGGATTTTTTCAGTGAGCCCAGGCCTGGATTGATCTCCTCCTCAAAATCAAAGTTAGGGATCAAGATCAAAGCATTTGGTTGGACAGAACTCTAGAAAAGCAAAACCCTAATCTGCTCCTGAACCAACACTACAGAATTTCATCTCCAAATCTAGATCCGACATCTTGACCTGGTAAGATCTAAATCTTTTCTATTTCCATTTGAGGTTCTCAGTTAATATGTCTCATCATACCAAGCTTGATGAAAAGCTTGAGGGAGCTGATAACTTCCGATCCTGGAAGTATAGGATCTCCCTGGTCCTGGAAGAAAATAAGTTGGACAACTATATCAGTGAGGAGGTTTCATTTCCAGAGGGAGATAATGCTAAGGCTTTACATAAGAATAAATTGGTTATGGCAAAGAGGATTATTGCTGATTCAATCAAGGATCACCTCATACCACAGGTTTGCTCCCTAAAGACACCTAAAGCTATGTTTGATGCCCTAACCAAATTGTTTGAAGGGAAGAACATAAACCGGAAGATGACCTTGAGGAACCAGTTGAAAAATGTAAAGATCTAGAATGCAGAGACCATCCGGTCTTACTTTACAAGGGTTTCTCAGATCAAGGAACAACTAGAAGCAATAGATGAAGAAGTGGAAAATGCAGAGATTGTGATGACCACCTTGAATGGCCTCCCTAGATCATGGGACTCCTTTATTCAAGGAATCTGTGCCAGAAAGAAGTTAATCAAGTTCAACAGAATTTGGGAAGAATGCTCTCAAGAATAAGCTCGGATAGCAGCTCGAGAAGAAAAGATGGGAAGTGAAGATCAAGCTCTCACAGTACAATCCAAGAAATCCAGATCTAGCCACCACAGAAGTAAGTATTCTCATCAAAGGAATAACTCTAGAAAGCCTAGAGATATGTCTAAGTACATTTGCTATACATGTGATGAAAGAGGACACTTTGCTAGAGATTGTCCTAGAAACAAAAGTAGCTCTCACAAGAAGAAGGGAAATAAGAGAAGACATCATGCTCATGCTGCAGAGGATGATGAACCTTCCACAAAGAGAAATAGACAATTCAGTGATGATTCTTCAAGTGATGAAGAATATGTTCTGATTTCTGCTCTCATGGGAACTATCACACATGGAAGCAATGATTGGCTTATAGACAGTGGTGCTTCCAAGCACATGACAAGATTCAAGGAATCCTTTGTGAAATTATCTAAACATGAATCACCTCACAAGGTGAAACTTGGAGATGACTTCCAGTATCCAATAAAAGGTAGTGGGGAATCCTCCTATAAGCTAGACTCTGGAAAGTCTATGACAATGAAGGAAGTATTGTTTGTACTAGGACTAAAGAAGAATCTCCTCTCCATATCTGCATTAGATGCAAAAGGAATGAGGGTTGCATTTATAGATGGTCAAGTCATCATGTGGCCAAAAGGAAAGACCATTGATGATGCAGTAGTGATTGGGGAACAAGAAGGAGGCTTATACAAATTGAAGGGCCATCCAAAACAAGCTTTGATTCATGATTCGGTAGAACCAAATGAGCTTTGGCATAGAATGCTTGCACATGTGCATTACAGAGCACTACCTCTTGCAAGAAAGCTGTTGAAGGGCTTCCAGAAATGTAGAAAAAACATGAAGGTGTATGCAAAGGAAGTGCGAAAGGGAAGAACATGAAGAAGAAATTTCCAAGTAGCGAAAGCAAGGAAAAAGGAATCTTGGAAATCATCCACTCCGATGTATGTGGTCCAATTTCATCCAGTTCACTAAGCGGGTATGTATACTATGTTTCTTTCATTGATGATTTTTCTAGGAAGACATGGATTTACTTCATGAAGAATAAAGATGAAGTCTTCAGCAAGTTCAAGGAATTCAAAGCCTTGATCGAGAACCACACTGAAAAGAAGATCAAGAATTTTTGATCAGATAATGGTGGAGAATTCACATCAAATGAATTCAAAGAGTTGTGCAAAGACTCAGGCATTAAGAGGGATTTGTCCACTCCATATAATCCACAACACAATGGGATTGCAGAAAGGAAGAATAGAACTATCATGGAAGCTGCAAGAGCAATGCTTCATGATCAAGATCTTCCTATGCATCTTTGGGCAGAAACTGCCAGAACAATGGTGTATGTACAGAACCGTACTCCACACAGAGTAATCAAGAACAAGACTCCTGAAGAAGTCTTCTCCAGCAAGAAACCAGAAGTCAACCATCTCAGAATATTCAGCTGTCTAGTGTACATTCACATTCCAAAAGAGAAGAGGACAAAATTAGATCCTTCAAGAAAGAATGGTATATTTGTGGGATACTCTGAAAGCTCGAAGGATTACAGAATATACTTCCCAGGATTCAAGAAGATTGACATCAGCAGAGATGTAACATTTGACGAAGATTCAGCCTACATCAAATCCAGGAAGAAACCGACTGAAGAACCCGAAGAAACAAGAGCACCTAGAATTCATGATACAACCATGAACGAAGAAATTCAAGAAGAAGATCGAGAATTAGAAGAACCTCAAGAACCTGTAGATCCACCTCTGGAGAAGAATCCTCATAATAGGAAACCTGCTTGGGTATGTAAAATTATCCAAGGTGCAGAAAGATATGGAGCTTCAGAAGAAACATCCAAAGGAAGAAAGAGAACTAGATCATGTTCCAGTTATGTAGCCTTGCTATGTGACATTATTGATAAAGAACCTTCCAACTATGAAGAAGCGGCATAATGGAAAGAGTGGAAGGATGCTATGATCAAAGAGTATCAATCGATCATGAAAAATGATGTTTGGGATGTTGTCCCAAGACCAGATGGGAAGTCCATTGTAACTTACAAATGGATCTACAAGATCAAGCATGCTACAGATGGAAACATCGAGAAATATAAAGCAAGATTCGTGGCTCGTGGTTTCTCCCAGAAAGAAGGAATAGATTATGAAGAAACCTTTCACCTGTAGCCTTCCATCAGATTAGTACTTGCTCTGGCTGCAGTCATGAAATGGAAGATACACCAGACGGATGTCAAGACTGCTTACTTGAATGGTGTAGTGGAAGAGGAAGTGTATGTGGAGCAGCCACTCAGTTTTGAGACACATGATAGAGAGTCTCATGTATGTAGATTGAAAAAATCCATATACGGTTTGAAACAGGCACCCAAGACATGGTACGGTAGAATTGATGGTTTCCTATCCAGTTTGGGCTTTACCAAGAGTAAAGTAGATTCCAACCTTTACTACAAGGTTGAATATGGCAATCCAGTGATACTCCTACTGTATGTGGATGATCTGTTTGTAACAGGTATGTATGGGTTGATTACTGATACGAAGAGAAAACTTGTTGCCGAGTTCAAAATGAAGGACTTGGGTATGATGCACTATTTCTTAGGCATGGAGGTGTGGCAGAATGCAGATGGAATATTCCTTGGACAAGGGAAGTATGCAGTAGAGATTCTAAAGAGATTCAAGATGATGGACTGCAAGGTCATAACCACACCTATGGAATCGAACCTGAAACTATTGAGTGATGCTTCATCAGAAGCGGTTGATGCTACGATGTATCGTCAGATGATTGGGTCCTTGATGTACCTGACGAACACGAGACCAGATATTTGCTTTGCTATGAACACCTTGAGCCAGTTCCTGATAGATCCGAGACATGTTCACTTCATTGCTGCAAAGCATATCTGAGGTACCTGAAGAGTACAGTTGACTATGGGCTCAAGTACGAGGCAAATCAGAATATTAACCTGGAGGGTTATGCCAATTTAGATTGGGCAGGTAGTGCCATCAATAGGAAGAGCACTTCAGGATGGGATCAGGTGTGATCTCTTGGTTTAGCAGGAAGAAATCCCGTGTGGCACTGAGTACAGCTGAAGCAAAGTATGTTGTAGCTTGTTCAGCTAGTTGTGAGGCAGTATGGCTAAGGAAGCTACTGTCTGATTTATTTGATCTCCAGATGGATGCTACTTGTATATATTGTGACAACCAGAGTTGTGTAAAGTTGTCAGAGAACCCAGTGTTCCATGAAAAGTCAAAGCATATCGAGACCAAGTATCACTATATCAGGGATATGGAGCAGAGAGGATAAGTGAAGCTCTAGTATGTTGTGACGGATGAACATATAGCTGATGTATTGATGAAGGCATTGGCTAGAGTGAAGTTTGAGTACTTCAGGAAGAAGCTTGGTGTTCTCCGAATAGAGGTTCCCTCCAAAGGGAAATGATGAGACCTAGAGCCATTCTGACATGGTGAGAGGATTAGGTTCCTTCCATGGTCAGATGTAAGGGCTAAGCCATTCTGTCATGGTTAGAGGATTGGTTCCTTCCATGTCAGATGTGAGTGCTGAGCCATTCTGATGTGACTGTAGGATTGGTTCCTGCATGATCAAATATAAGTGTTGAATGCCATTCTTGGAATGGAGACACCTGGTCAGTTACCAAGAATACTCAGCTTGGTGCTAAGTTTCCATTCTCTAGGAGAATGGAGGCACCTGGTCAGTTACTAGGAATACTCAGTTTGGGACTGAGGGCCGTTATGATATGACTGTAGGATGTAGTTGTACATGATCAAATGTGAGCGCATGGCCATTCTGATGTGATTGAGGGATGTGTTACCACTTGATTAGATATAAGGGCTGATTCCATTCTCTGGGAGAATGGAAGCACCTGTTCTGTTACTAGGAATTCTCAGTTTGGGACTGAGAGCCCTTTTGATGCGGTGTTTTCGAACATGGTCGAATGTAAGTGCAGAGCCCTTTTGATGCAGTGTTTTCAAACATGGTCGAATATAAGTGTTGAGCCTTTTCGATGTGGTGTTTTCGAACATGGTCAGATGTAAGTGTAGAGACCTTCCAATGCGGTGTGTTCGCACATGGTCGGATATAAGTGCTGAGCCATTCTGGCGCGATGTGTTTACACATGGTCAGATGTGAGTGCTGGGCCTTTCTGACAAGATGAGGTCAGATGTGAGTGCTGGGCATGCCTTTCTGACAAGATGAGGTCAGATGTAAGAGCTAGGAGGGCCATTCTAACTTGGTGTTAGATATAAGTGTTGATGAAGACCTACATGAAGGTTAGGCCTACAACCAACATGAAAAAGGGATGGCTCTGTAGAACTTCCTGTGATGAGAAGAATCGAGAGATAGCACCATTCTGAGATAGCACCGATGATGATGATCCAGAATTGATGATGATCCAGATCAAGTGATGATCCAGATGTGATGATGATCTAGATCAAGTGATGATCCAGATTTGATGATGATACAATGATGATCCAGCAATGATGATCCAACAGTGATGATCTAGTAGTCGTGATGATCCAGATCCCGTGATGAAGAATACTTGTAGAAGAAAATGAGTTGAAGACGATGATGACTTGAAGATGAAGAAGACTTGAAGATGAAGACAACTTGAAGATGAAGATGATGAGATGATCCAGTTGATACAAAGAAGAAGACCAGTGCTGAAAATTGTGTCGAAAGAATACCTTCCTAATTAAGAGGGAGTGTTGATGTATCTGTAACTTCAGAATGTATTCACTTATATATCTTATGTCTTGTAGCTCGATGTTTATTCTGAGATGTGTTTGTAATGTAATTGAGTCATGTCATGCCCCGATGTTCCAATCAGGAGGATCTATAATGTAAACAACTCATGTCAAGTCATTGTGGGTAACCCTCCTATTGTTCAAGGGTTAAAGTCCCCGCAGTTTCAGGGCACTAGGGTTATTAGACTCACCTAGTGAAGTCTGCCCTAGTTGGGTTTAGTCAAGTCGAGAATTAGTATAAATAGAGAGTGAGCCTCTCTATTTATCACACACTCACTCACACTTAGTTGTAGCGCATAGTTGAGAAAGAAGAAGACACTGGGGCTAGGAAGAAAGAGGTTACTGCTGTCGGGATTTCGTCTTACTGTTTTTGGGGCTTTGCTATTTGGTGCTGATTATATCTCTGAAGAAGTTGTAGTGTTTTCTCCATTTATGGTTTCCCCGAGGAAAAACACCGTGTTCATTGTTTCTTGTTTTTGATTGCTGTGCTTGTTATTCTCTCAATTAAAGATCCTAATAATGCTAGCTTAATGTTAAAAATATAACAAGAGTGACAAGGATCTCATAGAGGAAGAAGCCCATATAGCTATATGATGGGGGATAGGCAGGAACGACCTTAAGGGGTTTCAGAATAAAAAAGAACCAGTATGTCAACTGTCCAGCCCAACCTTTTGGTATCCTCCACAATTAGGATCCTTCAAGCTAAATTTCGATGATGCATCAAGGGGAAACCCAAGAGCTTCTGGATATGGGGGTATTTGCAGGGATGAAACAATGGGTATTGTGAAAATATACCATGGTGCCATCGGGTCTGATACTAACAATTATACCGAGATGGAAAGTATTATCCACGGCCTCGGGCTGGTTTTAAGAGATGGGTGGTTCCTGGTTACTATTGAGGGAGACTCCAAAGTCATCATCCAGATGGAAAAAAATTTATCCACGAGTCAAATGATAGAAAAAGTCACCACCATTTAGTGTCTTTTAAGCAGATTAGAAACTTTGAGCTGTCTTACCGCCACATGCTGTACCCTATCATTTTGTCATGCCATAAGGGACACCAATAAGGTTGTTGACCTCATGGAAAATGTTGGGGTGGATGGAGGTCCGGACCTCATAGAAGGAATATTGGATGAATTTGAGGGAGAAGAGTGGATGGCCCAATGCCGACACTTGGTGGGTGCGGATCATGCAACTGCAAGCCAAGTGAGAGAGAAAAAACATGTGATGCATAGCCACAGTAGCTGGCATCAAAGGGAAGTGACAGATGTGTCGATCAACCTACAACAATCATAGAACAATGATGGGGAAAGGTCTACCTACTTTCTCCCAGGGTACAAAAGAGTATGGTGACCAACAAATGAATAGATATGGGAAGGATTTGTTCCAACCCCCACACCAAGTAATTAAGATCTCCATCATGCAGAAAACCAAAATCAGTACATAAATCAGAGGTAGTAAATATGGGACAGGAGGTGGGAAGCGCCATCTGATTATGGAAATTATAGGATTCCTTGTTATTTTATAGAGTGAAATATGAGGCCTTACCAACCGCACTTCACACATTCTTGTTAAGGTAAGTGTTAATATTGTTGGTGAGCGCTCATTGAAAGCGTAAAGAGTTGGGTCTCTTATCATAAGGCCTCCTATTCCTTCTAAACATCTCCTTCTTGACATAAAGATGGAGCTGCAAGGTTAAGGTAGTGTTGGATATGGTATGGTGTCGGGGTCAAGGGGTCGTAGAGGTATCAGAATAGGAGGAACTAGGGGAAGAGTCACTCAGGCTCAATCCTAGGACAGAACAGAGACTGATTTATTCCAGGAGCGTATCCCTTTGGTGGTTCACGACGAAATTGAGGCTATCAAAAAGGAGTTATGGGAGGAGGTTCAGAAAATTCCCATGGAGGAAATTCGCTCGGAGGTGGAAGAATGGGTGATAGACCCAGGAACCACTATGGCGAGGGCATCAGCCTACGATAGAATTCTCATGGTATATTGGGTTATGAAAAATATCATGGCTCATGTAGTCATGGATGGTGAGGGAAAGAATCAGGGAGACTATGATCCAATTCAGGATTGGAAGGAGCATCACCAAAACAGTTATCTGATGCACCAAAAGTGAACCAGAGAAGACAGGAGGAGAAGGACATGACTATGAAGGAGCTGAAGGAAGCAGGGAAGGGTAAAAGCATAGAGTTGGGAAATGCAAGTATTGAGGACCGTGGGAAAGCTTCTATTTGGAGTAGTGTGGATAAAAAGAGTACTTTTCAGTTTTTTCTGCATCTCTAAGTGTTTTTAGATTTAATTTAGCCTTAGGAGTTTAGCACAGTAAAAGAGGGGACATGATTCATTTTTTGGAGTCCTCCATTATGTAGTCTGGAGATGTTTTGATGTTTTATTTCTATAAGCGTATGCTGAACCTTGAACTCTGCAAGAGTGATATGTAACTAGTTGTTATTATTAATATAGTCATTAGAGAGAATTTGAGGTAAAAAATGGGCCTCCTAAGAGATGTACTACAAAAATATAAGATATATTAAAATATTATGAGTTAGGGGTTTTATGGGGTAGGTATATATGACAACTCACCTCCTACACTAGTTTTTATGCACAATATAAATAACCATGGTTGAGTTAATTTTCTAAATTGACTATAAATAAAATTAATAAAATAACTCTACAATGATGTGACTAAGATTCATTGTAAATTCCCAAAAAATTATGGTCCTTTAGCATTTATTTGTCTTGAACTTGTAAATAAAATTAAACAAAAATGAATTTAATTTATATGCATAACTAACATATTTTTTTCATATAAATATCATTCATGAATTTAATTTATTTTAAAAATACAAGTTTTAATATATATATATTAGTTTGACATTATGATATTAAATACAATTGAGTGAATATATAATTTAAAATTAAAAAACATGAAAATGACAATATATTATTTTATAAAAAAATGTAAAAAAACATTTTTATGAATTATGAATATTTTACATGAAAATGACAATAATATTATTTTATGAGAAAGTGAATTGTGAGTACTTTACTTGAAAATAACAATAATATTATTTTATGATAAAGTGTGAAATGTCTTTTATTGTGAGAACTTCACTTTATGACTTAGAAGTACTTGTACCACTACCTTGGTTAACTATGGGTTTTCAACCACCATAGAAAATGTGACAAATAAGCATTCTTAATTCATGCAATGCCACCTCAACCATGGGGGATGATGTCATCTACTAGAATGTAATTGGTTGATTTTTATAGTACATTTTGGTCCTTTTGAGGCCCATTTTTGACCTCAAATTCTCTCTAATGCCTTTTCTTTTACAAAACAAAAAAAACTGTAATTGTATGCCCTCTTATCTGCAGAACTCATCAAACTCCTTGGAGGTATACTGACCCCCATTGTCTAATATGAGTGCCTGAATCCTCCTCCCAGTCTGGTTCTCCACAAGAGTTTTAAACTCTTGGAACCTCTACAAGACCTCCTCATATTTATTGCTACTTAGGAAGTAGATCCAGGTCTTGCTAGAATAGTCATCAATGAATGCCACATAGTACTCATAACCTCTTAAGGAAAACGATGACATCGGATTGCACAAATATGAATGTATCAAATCAAGCACTCTTGTTGACTTGCTGTCATTGCTCGAAAAAGCATCTTTGGTGTACTTTCCCAAATCACACCCTCTGCACACATCATTTTGCTTTGTGCTAAACTATGGCATACTTGTCACCATGTCCCTCAACATCCTCAAATCTATATGATGTAAATGAGTCATCCTCTCATGCTACAACTCACAAATATCACTGTTGTTGCTATGTTGGGGCTAAAATAATAGCTTGTACATCTTCCCACATGTGAATCCAATAGAAAAAGAAGCAGATTCTACCACAACCTTAGGGAAAATACACACATGTCCATCCAGGAAGTACACCTTGATTCCTCTATCCTCGATCGTGGAAATTGATATCAAGTTATTTTTCAGCCCAAGGACATATAAGACACCCCTAAATGTCCTAAGACTCATAGACTCCCTCTGACGGGTAATGGTCCCACGTCTAACCTCTCTAACAACTATGTCATCCCCCAACACTACCTCCACATCCATGATTTCCTATGAAAGCTTAGAAAACATCTCTCAAGCACCTATCGTGTAGCTCAAGGCTCCACTATAAATATACCAGGTGTCAATGGTGGATGCATGCAAGGAATGGCCATTCAGAAAGGAATAATCACTCTCATCCTCCGTGTCAGCGTTGGTGATGGAAGCTGTCCAAAATGCTTAGTGCGAAGAGAAAACTCTCTCTCGAATCTAGCTACACACTCCTCAATATTTGCTGAAGTTGTTGTATGTTGCTTCTTCTTCTTCTTCTTCTTATTTGGGAACTATGAGGTATAGTTCATAAACCAATGGCAAGCAAAGCACTTAAATTTGCTCAAATCCTTCTTCTTTCCACCCTATTGTTACTACTACTTATCCCAACCCTGCTAGGGGCACTTCTTGGACTTCTTCTTCCCTTTGTTTGTAAAATCCACATTTTCCTCATCCTCACTACTGTCGGAATAGCTCCCCTGCACAAAACCTCTCTAGGCCTCCTCCTGCACAAAGTCGCCCCAGGGACGATCCCAAGAAGGCATGTTCCCCCTGGAAACTATAGCCTCCACGAAAACAACCCATGGCTCGGACACATCATTCAAGGTTGTATGCACTAGCTCACCACCATAAACCACCTCCCTAATTGTTACATGCTCGTCCCTCACTTGATATATCCTAGTAAGGTAGGATGTCACACCCTTAGCTTTAGCCATCTTAATACTCTTTAAATGCTCCCTCAAGACCATCTTCCAGTTTTCATTAGAGATATGGTATAAATTGGTTAATGCCTCCCACATCAGATAAGCACGGGTCTTTGTGGTCAAATGTGGGATCACATGATCCTTCACCGAACCAAGGATGATTCTTTTTTCCTTGATGTCATTTTTATTAAATTGCTTTACTATCTTGTGCATTTATAGCTGTAGGAATTTGAATTGGGTGAGCTTGAATTTGGTTCACCACCTCATCCCACAACTCTTTATCTTGACGAATCAAAGCTATTATTGCTTTCTAAGGAATAAAATTTGTTTCCCCATGTATCCTATCATCCATCCTCAACCCTGTAGCCATCTCATTGAAGCTTAAAGTCTAAAAATTTTATGCTCACTAAACAAAAGAAGACTCATCGATAGTCTGAAAATTTCACTCCACTAATCTGCCCCCAAGCTTTGATACCATGAAAGTTTTTAAGGTTCACTCGTAGCTCGGTTTCAAGTCTGATTTTCAATTGTTTAATGCTGAACCCAATACATTTTAATGCTGCAAGTGAGTTATTTTCTCATAAACAATAAATGTAGTTGAAACACAAGATGAACTTAAAAAAATTTACAGGAAGAAAATCAAAATTTCCACACCATGAAAATGAAAATTTGCACACCTAGGCAAACCCCATAAGGAAAGAACCTGTTTTGAGAGAGTATTCTTTATCTCTTCTCCTATAATGAAATTTGTACAACAATTTATCAATCCAAAAATAAACTTATCTCAACTAGTTGGGTGCCTGGAAAATACTGCAGAGGCCACCATAAATTTTGTCGATAGTCTCAAGATTCATGCTACCTCTTTGCAGTGTACGACCTGTCATTGAAAACCTATACAGTCTTGAATTGTGTGCCCAGAATTTCACTCTTCTTCTCAAAAAACGTGCCCACTGTAACACCAAAAATGTCTCAATTTTTGTAACCAGATTGCCTCGAAACTTATGCATAGCAATAAAAATCGGGTCGTACAGACTGTACAAAATTCCCGTATGGCCAGTACAATCAGTAATATATGATTGAATTGCTCCTTGAAAATCATGCCCGAATCCTCATCTTTGATTTGTGTGTTTTTTTCCTCGATTTTTCGAGCTGCTAAACAAAGCTGAAAGTGTCTTGGGATTTGTGTTGTACGGTTTCCTCTCTCCTAGTTCGAATTCTCTTCCTCAAGAACTTGACCTATCCAATGCTCATGGAAAATGAAGAATTGAATCTTCAAAAATGTTTATCCATTGCCTTTATGTTTGAATAATGAGAGAATTTTAGGGTTCACCAAATCCAAGGGCCCATATTGAATTTGATGAAATTAAATCAATGGATGAGATTAATGAACATTTTCTCTCCATGAATTATTTTTCACTCAACCACAACTAAAATATTTCATAAAGTCACTCTAATCCCTAAAGTGAAGTTAAATGCTCATCACAAGTCATTTAATGCAAGGGTCATGTATTTTCCCCTTTTTAGTGACTTCCTAGGTACAAAATTTCAACACCCTTCACACTATGGACTTTGCTTGGAATTCAAATCTAGTGATTTTATCTTCTAATTTTTGTTTAAAGTTTAAACTCTATGTTATGACATAACAACTCAATAATTACAATAGAGTTCAAAATTAGAGCAATTCAGACAATGATGTCATGCAAGGTTGATTGTGTTGGTGTTTTCCAATGGATCCATCTTGCATTAGTTATAAGATGACACATGCATTCTTATCCATCCATCTTATCTTGGCTATATCCAGGTCTCTCCCTATTATTATATATAGTGGGAATTCTCTTGTAATTAATAGACCATTCAAATTAATAGAGTTTCTCTTTTATTTTAGAATGATGATCATTCATGATCTAGTTTGATCCCGGATTTCCATAAAGGCTACTTGAGAAATTGATGTTTTCAAGGATGCGCTCATGCATGCATATGAGAAGCCTTCTAGTGTGCATATCTATAAAGTTTCATACTGATTAGATGTGGGGAATTGATTGGAGATGCCTATGAAATCCATATTGAATTATTTTCTTATTCTTTTGTTGACTAACCATATATATCCTATGTCATCATCCATTCAAGTTACTAGATATTCATTCCACACATCGAAGTGTAAATATGATTTCCCTTGATAGTATGGGCTTGCATCAGATTTATAATATAGTGTCTTGATCTTCTAATTTTTGTTTAAACTCTAGTTTATGGCATAAAAACTTAACAACAATTGTGGTCAGTGCATATGACAACAGTTGGGTCCAGGTGCAAGTCTTGGGTGTCTTTGGTGGAATTGACACCACTCACTGATGGCCTCTTAGATGAAAGTGTAAAATTTTCTATTACTCAAAATAAATTGACCCCAACTTGGTCTCAAGTATCTCTAAAGCACATGCAAGATACTAAAATCGATCGTTAACCTCAGATAATGTATATTAGCTCTAACAATTATTTATAACATAAAACACATGATATCAATTCACTTTAACCAATATAGCAGTCACAAATAAAACTGAACACAAAAGTTTCTGGTCAAATGACCTTCGAAAAACCTTGTGGGAAAACCGATGAGAGATATAGTAGCTTTTATTATCTTCAAGAAATTTACAACAGGTACAATATATTAATCCAATATAGACTTATCTCTAAGCCAAAAGGATCTAATGATTAAGTTTGATCTCTGATGGATAGCTAGGTAATGCACCCCTATGACTGAGTGTGCCCCTCTTTTGGACCGTTCATCTCTCTGAAA
Source organism: Pseudotsuga menziesii (assembly GCA_001517045.1). Taxonomy (NCBI): domain Eukaryota; kingdom Viridiplantae; phylum Streptophyta; class Pinopsida; order Pinales; family Pinaceae; genus Pseudotsuga; species Pseudotsuga menziesii. The sequence continues at coordinate 152,796 of LPNX010433207.1, forward strand.
CTGCTCTCTGACTAGGGCCTCTCACCCCTCTGCTATTGGATAATTGTCTCAGTGATTCCCTCTCTCAAACTGATGAACTCTATCTCAGAAACTCTCTCTAATGAAGCACACCCCCTCTACTCAAGAATGTTCCCACTCTATCATCTGAAACCTCTGCAGTTGGAATTAATCTCTCATAGAAGCAATCTCTATCTCTAATGCATCCTCCATCTGTTATAGATCAGGTGTTCTATATCTATGCTTAGATAAACACCCTCACTCCACAAGAAACTATGCTCTCTCATCTCAAGCATGTGTCTCTGTCTCTCATGCAAGGATTCACTCCTCTCATGCACTGATTCAGCCTCTCTTGTGTGCTCACTCTCTTAGCGCTCATATGATGAATCTCTTGCATCATATGATTCCTCTCTACCTCAGAAGAAGCGTGTTGGATCCCTCTCAAGTCTATGCTCCTCATTTACTTGATTATTGCACCCTTCTCCTCTCAATAATGCACCCTCAAAGTCATGAACTGGTTTGTCCTACTCATGATCGCTCAATGGAGCAACCGTATCCGGTTGGAGTGTTACTAGTTGAATCTGACTATCATTTTGAATGATAAAATATAATAATGTATTAGATGATGAATACAATGTACAATAAGCTCGCCTTTTACATGGCTTGAGCCAACATAGTGAAGGGTTACACCCTTTCACTAGTAACCTAATAATCTAATTAATTATAATTAATAATATATAATTAAATATTCACAACATTGCCTTCCCCTTGGGAAAAGCTTTGTCCTCAAAGCTTGAGTATTTTCCTAATGTCGTACTTCATTCTGATTTGGTGTCAGTATTACCTACATTTATGGTCGGGGGTCCAGTCATCACCGTATCGACGTCATATGTTTTTTTTCTTTTTTCTATTATCAGAGTAACTGTTAGATGACTTCGATCTATTTTCCATTTCATAGGCATGTGATTGAGGTTTGTGACATTGATGGCCGGGTGTCCAAGTATCTTCACAGTACCTACATTATGTCTCTTTTTCTTGTCGATAATGGTTATCACCTCCTGTTCTTATTCCTTCCAATTTTTGTTCTGCGGCTTTGGATTTATATCTTGCTACTTCTACATTAGGTATGTCCTGTAACTTTAACTCTTTTTGGAGGTATGGTTTAAGACATCCTAAATAGGTTTCGAGTCTTTGTTTGTCAGACAACCCAAATACTCGTGTCGATAAGGATTCCCACTGATGTGTGAATTCCTCAACGCTTCCAACCCGTTGTAATATGGTAAGTTTACTAAAAAATTCATCTTCTTTTATTCCTTGAAACCTATTAAAAAAATCATTTTTGAACAAGTTCCAGGTGTAGGAAAAATGATCTCTCTTCCACCATAAGTACCAATTATAGGTGTACCCTTCCATATGCATTAACGCATATTTCACTTTCTCCTCGTCAGATTGAATATTGTAAATGTCGAATTATTCTTCTGCCTTGTTTGTCCAAGCAATGCATTGGTCTTCACTTCCATTGTATTTTGACAACTCTATTTTTTCCTTAGATGGGTACACTTTGTATGGACGATATTGATTACCTTTTGCTTTACGATTTGATGATGGCTCGAAACTACTGGATGATGCAAGTGACATATTTGAATTGTTTTGTTGTTGTTGGTGATTTTTAACATTTTTATTCTCTACTATCTTATTGATAGCTTCTATTTTGCTCTTTAATCGTGCCTCCATATCTGGCAGTACTTTTGTTTCTAACTCTTGCTTAAGCATCGCATTGTCAATGTTTATTTATTTTTGCAGTTCTTCTTGATTCTTGGTAAGTGCTTCCTGTGTGGAAATATGAACTGATGCTTCTAGCATGTCTGGATTGCTGACTTAGTCTGTTTAGGCATTAGTCTTTGTAACACATCGATTAATGTATTATGGTTGTGTCATGGTGTTCATGTTCTATGTGAAGGTGTTTATGTTTTGAGTCATGGTACTCATTTTGTCATCCAAGTCTTTTTGTTTTTTCGTTCAGGATGTCAAAATTTTCATCCAGGCTTCTTTCTAGTACTAGAACAAGCTCGTCTTTGAGTACTGTATGGTTATTTTTCACCTATTCCTTCAAGATTTTTTTTGTTAGCGACAAGGGACTTGACGTCCTTCTCCATTTTTTCGATTTTCTCTTTCAGTTCCGCCATGGTCTTGGACCTTGTATGCGGAGGAGTGTACTTCGACGCTATTTTTGCTTTTAAGGTGAAATTTGAATAATAATATATTAATTATTATTATTATTATTTTTCATAAACTATATAATATTTTGTATATAGTTTTTTTTTAATTTTAAACAAATATTATAATATTATTTATATTATAATAAATATAATATTTGATTTTTTTAATATATTATTATAAATATATTATATTACAATTTATTTGAAATAATATTCTATATTATATTGTATTATAATTTATAATATATTGTTTTGTCTTGATTTTTTGGTTGTAGGTCGTGGAGGTGGATGGGAGTGACGACGCTGTGAGGAGGCGACGAGGGAAGGGACGCAGAGAAGAGCAGCGAGGGTTGATGCCACAGAGATGGAGGAGGGAATTGGGGCAAGGGAGGGCACGAGGGAGATGCATTAGGTGGATGGATGAGGTCACAGATGGCTGCGAGGGGAAGACCACGTGCGTGGGGAATGGTAGCTGGTGCTGACGAGGTGGACGTGGTGGAGGGCATGAGTGGAGCTAGGGTCTTGAGGGAGCAGTGAGGTGCAAGGGAGTTGAGGGCATGCGAAAAGGAATGGCGTGAGGGAGAGGGAAATGTGGATATGTGGAGGCAACTGGAATTCAGGTCGAGGAGTGATTAGCATAGGAGGGTGGAGCATGCGATCGAGAGAAGGTGGGATGAATGAGTGGGTATTGGATAATGGGGAGTGTGGGGATGATGTGGAGGAGTAACACAATTCTGCAGTGAAGAGGATGGTATATGGGTGAGGGGAGAGCGCAGGTGTATGGGGAGAGAGGGGATAATGGAGTGTTGGCTGATGAAGAAGGGAGAATTGAGAATGAGCGCGAGGGAATGGAAGAGAATATGGGTGTGGGGGTGAGGAAAGGATTGGATGGAGGAGTAAGAAACTAAATAAATTAGGAATTGATGAACCGAGTCCGAGCTCATAGTGCAGGAGCAAATATGCTCTGATACCAAATGGAGAAACCATATCCGATTGGAGTGTTACTAGCCGAATCCGACTATCATTTTGAATGACAAAATAAATAATGTATTAGATGATGAATACAATCTACAATAATCTCACCTTTTATACGGCTTGAGCCAACATAGTGAAGGGTTACACCCTTTCACTAGTAACCTAATAATCTAATAAATTATATTAATAATATTTAATTAAATATTCACAACACTCAACCTATGTAGGTAACCTATCTACTCAACATTGTCAAGGTGAATGCGCCCCCATCTGCCTCTACTCTCTTTTATAATCTTTTGGTGACTTTTAGGGTTCCAAAACCCTAATTTAGTTTTGATGCATGTGCACCTCTCGTGCAAATGTACACCTACTTTTCATGCACATGCACATGCATATCTCATACACATGCATCATGCATATCTCATGCATATGCATCATGCACATCACACTGTTGCATTGAAAAACTAGTGTATCCCTACACTCTTCACATGTTTCGATCATTGGAACCCTGTCAACTAGTAGAGTGCTTCTCACACACTACATCAATGCCTATACTGATAATGAACCTTCATACTAGACATCAACATTCAATTGACAAAGGGAGCGCATTCCCGAGTAGAGGGGGCATACTTATTTGGAGGGAGTTGAGCTATGAGATAGAGTTCATTAGTCTAATAGGGAATCATCGATACAATGATACAATAGTATAGGGACAAGAGGCCCTATTTAGAGACACTTTCAGAGAGAGGCACAGTCACAGAGAGGGGCACATTACCCAAATACCCATCAGAGATCATACTTAAGCACTAAATCCTTGTTGGCTCATATATAAGTCTATATTGGATTGATGTATTGTACCTATTGAAAACTACTTGAGCCCTTAGTTGAAGAATCAACTACCTCCAAAGGATCTTATCTGCCTCAAAAGAAGTGTGTTGGATCCCTCTTTTATTTGTGCCCCTCCTCTTCCTGATGATTACACCCTTTTCTTATCAAGAATGGGACCTCAACCCCATGTATTGATTCTTCCTCCTCATGCAATAACTTGCTCAACCAGTGTAGATAACCTCTCTACTCAACACTGTCAAGGTGAATGCACCTCCATCTGCCTTTTCTTTCTTTTATAAGCTTCTGGTGAATTTTAGGGTTACAAAACTCTAATTCAATTTTCATGCAAATGTACACCTACTTTTCATGCACATGTACATGCATCATGTATATCTCATGTACATTCATCATGCATATTTCATGCACATCACACTACTACATTAAAAAGTTGGTGCATCCCTACACTCCTCGCATGTTTCCATCACCAAAACCATGTCAACTTGTAGAGTGTTTCTCACACACTACATTAATTCTGATACTGATAATGAACCTTCATCCTAGGCATCAATACATGAATTCCATCAACATTTAGTTGACAGAGGGAGTACATTCCCGAGCAGATAGGGGGCGTACTTCACTAGAGGGATTCAAGCTATGATATAGAGTTCATCGGTATGAGAGGTCACCACCGAGAGAATGATCTATGATATAACATCATACCACCTAGTACCATAGTCATCATACCACCTAGGACCATAGTCTCATTTGTTTTCACTTATGCTACATAGTCCAAACTTGGTTTGTGGTGTCATCCTAAGGTTGTTGGAGGTTTTGGACCATTAAATGCACCCAACTCCCTCATTTTGTCCAATTGGGAGCTAAGGATGCCTCATTAATGACCTTTTTGTCCCTTGGGATGCTCCCACTCCTTAAATCATGGATCTAGGTTGACTAGGGGCGCCTATGCACTGTATTTGGGTGTTTTTGTCTCTTTTAGACCATTTATTACTGCCTAGATCCACTTCCACTCCTCCATGCACTCCACCACGCCTAATATATCCTCATTTATTTCCAAGCATTTCTCTCCAACACTCACATAGGCATTCATGACTGTTTGAGGTGGTTTGGGAGCCTATTGGTCCACCTAGGGGGTTTTAAAGTCCAATGTAATCCTGCCACTTGTATGCCACCAATTTTCCTTTACAGGCTGAATGTTTTCTCCTAATGTAATATAATCATGTTCCATACATGTTTACATGTTGGATTATAATAGAAATGAGAGTTATTAGCACCATTTCTATATGTTATTTTGCCTCTTTTACATTGTTTGAGTATATTTTGTCAAATGTTGTATTGTAAAGATTCCTTTGGATAGTATATGTTACTATGGATATAATTTTACATGGTATCAGATATTAAGGAGATTCAAACCAATTCATAGAGTTTATATGTTTCAGATTAGCAACATCCTAGGGTCTCCTCCAGAATATTGAGAGTTGGCATTGCAGGTTATTCAGTGTTTCTTTGTCACTCGGTGCATAACAACAAATGAAGCAGTCTCATGTCACCTTGCTCACTCCATTCAACTACTTTGAGTGGAAGGCCGAGATGGTAATCCAACTGAGATCCAGAGGTCTCTAGAGAGTTAGCATGAGGACAGAAAATGAGCCAAACTCAACAGTTTAGAAGTCCAAGTTTTTTAACATAATGGATGAATCGTTTGGGATGATATGTATCAACATTTTGAGAGACCTTCTATTTCATATTGACATTCTCACAACTCTAGATGAAGTGCATCTCAAGCTCGAGTATTTTTTTGGGAATACTGATGAACTGAGAGGCCATCAGCTTGAAAATGAGTTGATCAACTTGAACCCATATCATTTTGAGACGATCCAAGACTTCTTCCCCATGTTCAAATCCATTGTTATTCAACTAAATCAATGTGGCATTGAAAATAAGGAATATCATATGATTATGTCCATGCTTTTGAATCTAGGGCCTAAATATTTAATGTTTTTTTTGACATTTCACCCAGGCAAGCTGACAGTTTGAAACTGGAGAATGCCATATTTGACAGAATTCATGGAGTCTTTGACTCAAGAACAAGAAAAGTTAGTTCAAATGGGTACCGTCAAATATACCAAGGACCAAGATCTTATAGTAGGAGATTAGAATCAAGAAAAGGAAAAGAATAAGCCCAAATATTCAAAGTAGTAAGAGAAGAAGAAGGTCAAAGAGAAGCCCCAATCTTCTGATGGGGGTTCGAATCCTAGCAAGGACAAAGGGAAGAAGCAAGAGAAGACCAAATTCACTTATTGTAACAAGGGTTGATACCTTGAGAGTGCATGCACAAATAAAACCATTGACATGATGACGTAAATCCTTAATAAGAACAACATTCCCCTTCCAGATGGAGCAAAGAGGAAATCTGGAGGTTTGAATTTTGAAAACAAGGAGAGATGCATTGCACTGGTTGCTAGATATTTTGGATATTCCTCCTTTATCATAGATTCAGGTGCCTCAAGGAACATGGATTCTACATAATAATCCTTCTCGGCCCTACATCCATACAGTGGTCCATCCATCCTTATGGGTGATGACTCAAAGATCTCAGCCAAAGGGATTGGTAGGATCAATATTAACAATGGGTACTTCAACAATGTGTTGTTTGTGCCTGATGTTGCATAAAAACTACTCTCTCTCTATCAAATGACTCACAAATTTCAGTTAAGAGAGTGACATTCTATAATGACCCAATTCGAAAATTCCCAACAAAGGCATAATTTGGGGAAAAATTGCCTTGACTAGTCTCAACTCTAGGGGTTTCAAATGGCACAAGAGGTATCGAATTTGGCAGGGACCGATATGGGGAGTATTTGTACCACTGAATGGACTCTTTGATAAATTTATGTTAGGTTATATACATCTTCAACTTGATTTGGGAACATTGGAAAAAATGGTGAAATTACTAGCAATTTATGGTGGAAATCCCCTTAGGGTGTGGGCAGAAATGGCTCCCCAACTCCTATGCGACCCTCCCAAATTTTCAAACAGAGTATGGGGAATTTTATTAGACTTAATTTACAGTCATTTGGTATGGTTAATAGTTCATCAACAGAGGTTTGAAGCTTCATATTCGAATGCATAAATTCACCGATATTTGCTTAAGGGAAATGACATGTAAAATCTCGACTTTGACTCACAATTTGCGTATATAATGGTTCAGAACATAGAATAATGAATATAGAACATTAAAATAATTTTAATATCTCAGTAAAAACATATATATAATATCCAAGTCGCAACATACATCAGATATACAACTCCATTGAAATGGGAAATCAACACATGGAAACTAGTCACAACAAAGCTTGGAAATGTGGAAATTTGCATATGTATTTCTTCTTATTTATAATTATAGATATGATGAGGGACATATTACATATCCATAAATAATTAAACCATTATTGGGAATGAACTTGACTCAATAGGGCGCAACCATCATTCACACAAGTGCGCCATCATAGAGAAACAAGGAAATATTGAAGTGGGGATTGAGAGAATGGGAGGAAAGATGGGTCATGAGCAGTAGCAACCTCCTATATGCAGTAGAAACAATCCTTAAAGCTACAAATAAAATTTAATGTTGGCCTCTCCCACATCCAACTTGGATGATAATCTCACTATCCTATCCTCTTCCTCTTCTATGGGGAGTTACTCCTGTTCACTCATTCAAATCCTTGGGATCATGATATGTTACTTTATACCTCTTCACCTTCTAATAACGCTACATTACTCATAATACCAAATTTGGGGTTAAGTCATGACATGTTTAAGGAAGAATCTAGCCATCCAAGTCTCCATGAACCTCCAAATGTCCTTATGAAGCAACGACACTTTATTTTCTCCATATTTATTATTTGTATGGCCCAATTTAATGTGTAAATGGAAAACTAAGGTTCTCTTGGGTCCCATATCTTATTGCAATATTTAATGCTTCCTACCGAACCTAGGGAACTAGTAGGTGGGTGAAACATTGTCAACTAGTAGTCTCATTGGGATGGGGACATGACACATTCACTCAAGATGATGTGGAAATTTCAAAAATTTCTACAGGCAAAGTGGTTGCAGTGGGTATTGGAGATAATGAGTCAAGGATGCACAAGTTTTCACACTTTCTTCCTTACTCCTCATCAAATGAACTCCCGTCACATGCCAATGAGATCAGAATGCTATGGCATGAGAGGTTTGGACACCTCAAATACATATATATTCAATCTTTGATCAAATAAAATATGGTTGAGGACTTCCAAGCATCAATTTTTCCAAAGGCACATGCAAGGGATGCATCGTCGGGAAGCATGCATAGTGCAAGTATGACAAGGGGAAGGTAAGAAGAGATTTCCAAGTGCTTGAATTGATCCATTCATATTTGATAGGACCTCTTCCCACACCCTCCTATGGAAACTCAAGGTATGTATTAACATTCATAGATGATTTTTCAATATTTGTTGGGTGTTTTTCCTCAAGTTGAAATATGAAGTGTATGAGATCTTCAAAGCTTTCAAATATTATGTTGAGAATTTTAGTGGGAAGAAGATAAAGGTCTTAAGGACTTATAATGGCAAGGAGTGTGTCAATAATAACCTAAAAAAACTATGTGAAGAGAATGTCATTCAAATGCAACATTCAATGCCTTGCACATCACAACAAAATGGTGTGGCAGAGCGCGAGAATAGAGCATTGAAGGAGATGGCCACATGCATGTTGGAGGATAAGTATTTGTCTCATAATCTATGGGATGAGGCCATAAATTGTGTTTCATATGTTCATAATATAGTTCCACACAAAGCATTGGAAGACAAGACTCCATTTGAGACTTAGAGAGGTCACAAGCATGATGTGTCTCATCTTAGGGTTTTTGGCACAAAGGCATGGGCTAGAATTCCTACAGAGAAAATAAAAGGCTTGCAACCCAAAATCAAGAAGTCCATAATGGTTGGATATGATGAATATGCAAAGGGATGCAAGCTCTATGTTCCCTCATCTCATAAAATATTCATTGAGAGAAGTGTACAGTTCGAAGAATAGCCTATGCATGAGGTTGAACTAGTAGAGGGGGATTGCTCACACCCTACACTCAATGATGATGTAAGTGATATTTCCATTTCTGATTTTTTTGATTCTAATATGGAAGATGTGGATGATGACCCGCAGTGGATAGATCTTTGTTTAATTTATTGTAACTACCACTATTTGTTAAATGATCATGGAAGATGGACTCGCTTCTTAACTCCACAACCGAACTCAGTTGTTCCACTTTTTACTATAGTCATCAATAAAATTAATGAAATAAAAAACACCTGATAATGAAGGATACTCTAGATGACCACATATGTCACCATTGTAAATTTTCCTTTAATATTCAACTAGGGCTAAATAGTGCATGCAAAATATCAACTAATAACCACACATGAATATCTTTTATAGTATGTAGTGGAATATAAAACTGAGAAATAAATCACAACATCACATCATGATATTGACACTATTATTTTGGGTATGGAAGCCCCAGGAAAAAACCAAGATGAGAAAACTGGTGCAGCAGTTAGATATAGATTTTATTATGAGAAAATATGGAACTTTTACAATCACTGCAAATTCACCCAAACCTAGCGAATGCAGTACCTTGCAGAATCAATGGGAAAATCCTAGCTAAACCTCAACACCCTCCTGTGTGAGTGTACGGCCCAGCTGTACGAAGCTCGATGATCCTGCTGCTCGGTCCTCCATCTTCTCGACTAAATCCTCTGCCTGACTTCCTCTCCTTGTCTATATCTTGTCTCTATCAGAATACAAGTGTGTGTGTTCTCTCCACCAATTGATCTCTCTTTTATAACTTTAGGTTAAGAGAAAACCCTAATTTCACTTTCACTTTAACTAGTGGTAAAGCAAAAACCCTAATTTCACTTTCACTTTAACTAGTGGTTCACTAAATTTAATTTAGATCACTTTNAACCATAAACTATCCACAACTGCTCTTAAGCATGGTAGGATTTAGCCTTGTCAAACTTTTCTCTATGATGTTTACTGAAAATGCAAACTTCACAAAAACCCTTAGTGAAAGAGATTGGGGGTAATTCAAGTACCATCTTCAACAACATTTGCTTTTTTCCATAGTTTAAATGACCTAATATTTCAATCCACAACTTACTGTGCTAATCAAGGTGTGCAACATAAATAAAATAGTTGTTTGTTGGGTGAAGTGAAATCAATGAACTTAAACAAATATGCTTCATGATCAGCTAGACCAAATTATTGTTGATGTACTTTAGGACATATCTATCAGGCCATTCTTTAAATTTATATCCTTTTTTATAAGCATGGTAAATAGAAAGGATATTGATGGGCATGTCTTCAACATGAAAAACATCTTCTAGTGTAGCATTAGGAACCTGAATATTATGAGAACCAATTATTGAAGAGCTCTTTCCTAACACAATCGTCTTAGAAGTACATCTTGTTTATTTGGAAAAACATGATGAGGACCATGAAGGTGCAACCACCATGAACTAGGAACACAAGAAATGTGTCAAGGTTTATTCTGATAAATTGGTCCATTTTGAGTCTTCTCAAAAGGATACACAATGCTTGTTTATGACAAAGACAGCGATTACTTAGGGTTAGGTATATTCAAATCTACATGGATTGGTCCTTACATTGTGAGGTGAGCACTTAGTAAAGGAGCTTATGAACTAGAAAATTATGAAGAAATGTGTTGAAGGAGCTCCACAAAGGGATCTATTTAAAGAGGTATTATGCATATGTAGCAATTCCCCCACACTTGTTATTGTTTATTTTAAACCTATGATTTGAAACAATACATACAAATTCTTAATACAAAACATAGATTAATCAATGGAACACAAATATTGCATAGAGATTTACCCTAGAAACCCTTAACCGAGAAAACCAACAAAACTTATAGTTGCATTGCTCACTTTCTCATTATATTTTCTTAATGATTCACAATACAATATTTAGTTTTTTCATAGCATCCAAAACCCTAATTCGTTAACTCAGATTAGATTACAACCCCAATTCCTTACCTGCGATTAAATTATCCATTATTTGGTGATAAACCATTAATAAGAGTGTGTTGTATCTATGAGGCATGTCAAATTACCAAAGATGAACATCAACGAGGAGGAGGATATGACTCTATGGGAATTAAGAAGTAATAAAAACATCCCAATCATCAAGGTAAATAAGGGGAACACCATGGTTGTAATGAATATCATGTATTATGACACAAAAATGCATGATCATTTAACAAATAGTGGTAGTTATAAGAAATTAAACAAATATCCAAGTAACAAGGTTATAAGAGAAGTCTCCCGTGTCATCAAGGAATACTCACTAGTTGGAAAAACAAAAATGAAGCTCACCCCCAAGAAATTTCTAGTGTCACGGGTATATGGGTTACCAAAATCCATAAAGAACCTATCCCCTTTAACCAATTGTGAACACCATTGGATCCTTGACTCATTTTTAGCAATGTTTATGGTCATTAAGCATAAAACTTTAGTTGGTTTAACAGATTCCTTTGTTAAACACTATATACATTGGGTGAATGTTATTAAACATTAATAAGCTATTGGCACCGATTTACTAGTAAGTTTTGATTTGTCTCGTTAAATAATAAAATCACAGTGAGGGCATCGTCAAGGTCATCTAGAAGATTCTAGATAAAGAGATATCAATACTGGTAAGAGTCTACATGAAATCTACATTCTTCACCTTTTGTGGAAGATTTTATGAACAGTTTAAGGGTGTGAAAATGGGTCCTCCCCTCTCGCATATAATAGCCAACTTGTATATGGAATACCTAGAAAAATAAGCACTTGATTCTGTCGCTATGAAACCCAAATGTTGGAGAATATATGTAGATGACACCAATTCTTTGTGGCCTCGTGGTAGAAACAATTTGGATGATTTTTTTTTGTTTATTTGAACAATCACTATGAGAACATAAAGTTCATATTGGAAATAGAATATAATATAGCATTTTTTTCCTCAATGTTGTATCATAATAAAAAAAACTATGGCATCATTACACACCCAAATATACAGGAAACCTACTCACACTAATAGATATTTGCATGCAGACTCCCATCGTTTTCTTTCCCAAAAGTTTGGATTGATTAATACCTAAGTAACCCAAGAACATATGGAAGAAGAACTAAATCAATTAGTTCTTTCATTTAATAGGAATGGTTACAAAGAGAACCAAACTAGAAAGATTATGAAGATATCAAGAGGAGCAAGTAGGGGACCAATAAATGTATCTCGAGATAAAAATAGGGTCTTCCTTCCTTACATAAAAGGTTTATTAGATAATTTAACTAGGATACAAAGGAAAAGAGACATCAATGTTTCTTTCTCCCCTATTAACACCATAAGAGAAATGATTGACCTAGCCAAACATCTTATTGACCTGAGTTTTCACAATGGATTTTGTGCAATACCATGCTCATGCTGTAAGGTCTACATTGGTGAGATAGGTAGGTCAATGAATATGAGATTAAAAGAACATAGTGTTGGTTTGAAGTGGAACAAAACCCAATTTTTTTCCATCGTTTATCACTCATGGGGAACTTGCCACCGTGTGTGTTTGAAAGATGTGAGAATTATTTCCAAAGCCAATGACTATGGGGAAAGAAGATTGATGAAAGTGTTATAGATAGAGACACATCCAAACAAACTCAAAATGGATGATGTTTTAAATCTCAGTGAAAGTTAAAGACTGTTGATCTTTGCATTAAGAAACCATTTAAACAAATAACCTGGTTAACCTTTTAGTGGTGCTTGTTTTAGGGTTTCAATTTTTTATTTATAAGTGAAGTAATATTTGTCATTCGATTAGCCTTTTATCAATTGTTTGGCTATATTGAGGATGATCCCACTGGGGATTGAAACACGTCAAGATTTTTAATTCTCTAACACAGAGACATTGGCATAAATTACTCTTGTGTATTCACCATGTTTAACCAAATCTTATCCCTCTATGGAAGGGACATGTTGTAAGTACACATGCTCTTTGAGAAACTTAAACAAAAAAATGCACACCGATTTGTAGAGATTACATTCCTTAAGAAAATTATAGACATTGAGATCATTCTAAGGTTTGTTGAGATCAAACATCATTTGAAAATTGGAAGAAATTGTCAGATCTTCTGTTCAACCTGTTTATCTCTCTTCAAGGTGGAAATTAAAAGCAAGAGAGTGGAACTAGATACATTTTCCACTGAATTATGTTTGCTCCACATTAAAATCACCAACACCATTCACGTAGACATATAGGATTCATTCCACTCCACAATAGCACTAAACTTGAATAGATTTTAGCTGATACATTAGAAAAGTAGTGTTTAAAATTTGAATGGTTGAAGAGACAACAATTTGGTGATATCAATAGCATCACCAAACCTACCACCAATATAATTAACCTCTAAAACCATCAATTGGATCTCCTTAATTAGAAGGTGTTGGAGTATGGTATCAATTTTTCCATTATCCTAAACAAGATTCCCATAAAATATATGATTTGCAATATGGAGACATGATTTTTTTTGTTCAAACTCTTAATTTATAGCTGAATTAATGTTTTCTTCAATCAAAACTTAGCAAATAATTGTATTGCAGAATTGAACATTAAAGCTAAAAATACATTGTCTAAACAACCATATAAATGCACAACAGAAACAAATAGCATCCACACAAGATACCTAAGTATTTACCCTAGAAACCCTAGTCCTTCGAGGAAAACCAACAAATTTTTGTCTTCTTCTTGTTGAAGGATTTGTTTACAACAACACCACAATAGTCCTCCAGATAAACCTTCTGGATCTAGACCAAAACTAATTAGATTTAAAACATTTACGTGGAAAAGATATACCATATTTATTTATGTTATAAAAAAACGCTTAAAATCCAAATGTATTAACTAAGATAAACCACACTTGGCCAACATTTATTTATATGTTGTCATATTTTTACCATTACACCGTTTATTTCTATGTTGTCATAGTATTTATCATTACAACATTTATTTCTATGTTGTCATATTTTTTACCATTAAACATATGTTATATATGGTTAAATTGATCTTATGGCAATTTCATTTCTGTAATGTTTGTATTTTTTCATTCAGGGTGTTAAATCATCAAGAAAATAGGGAGCAAATAAGAATGCAAAAATAACTGACAAAAAAGGCTGTCAAATTTGTTCCATTAATCAATAAAACACAATAGTACATGTATAGTACATAATGCATAACTAACCTCTAATGATATGACCATTAGGGTAAGTTGATGAACTTAGATTAGAGGTTTCGACATCTTCCCTTAATCTTAAGTTCGTTCTTTCCTGAAAAACTGCCACTACTTGACAATCAACAATGTGTCAAGCGAATTCAGAGAGTAAAAATCAAGAAGTTCAACTACTAATTGTTGAAAATCTCTTTGACACAAAATATAGAAGAAGTAGTAAGACTTCTACTAAGTTGCATGGTTTCGAGTTGACAAAAGACTGATGGTTTTAAGTGGACCATAAAACTATCAAAGAGCTCAAATGCTATCAAGAGGTGGTTTTGGGATGATCACTAAACAAGAGAAAAACAATGAGATGGTTTTAGGATGACCACTAACCAACCAAAACAATGAAATGGTTTTAGGATGACCACTGACCATATCAACTAGAATCTCGAATGACTTCTGTTGATCACAAAAAATGTACCAAGAACCATGAAAAGATGGTTTAAAGATTACCAAAAGCTTTCAATAAAGCAAGTACACTCTCATGTGTTCTATTCAGTTGACTGTTATGGAAACTTTTGACTTTCACTCTATATTCAAAATTTAGGAACAAAGTTGCATACTTGTTTCGCATATATTATTAGATTATACAATCTCAACAACTAATATTGTTTGCCTCCTCAAATATCTCTATTACCATTAGATAATACAGTTTCAACAACTAATATCTACAATTCTATTACTTCTTATAAAAATTTTAATAAATTTTGAACAAAAATTATCTAAAAAATATAACGTCAAACCATAACATGTTATACACACACACACACACACACACACACTTTAATTAATTAACAATACTTTACAATAAGCCTTTCACATGTTTTCATGAAAAATAAAAATATGTCATCATTAAATTAAATAAGTCTCAAATATGATATGTCTTAAAATTATTTCTACACCATAAATGTCCCTACTTGATCTTAATTTATGTTATACACTTTAGAATGCACTTCATGATAAATAATATTTTATTTCTCTACTTTATAGAATATGTTATACACCTTTTTTTACTAGGGGAATCAACAACTAGACTGGGTTGGTACTCGCGTGACATGGGGTCCAAGGATCCATTCCCGCTACCACTATAACCCTAGGTGCCCCACACCCACCCGCAAGACATGGGACACAGGTAAACCCAGGTGGGATTTGATCTCGTTACCTCCATTTACAACAAGTGACTTCATATCAATAGAATGCCAATGAGCCACACCCGTTCGAGCTAGAATATGTTATACACTTTAGAATGCACTCCATGATAAATAATATTTTATTTCTCTGCTTTATAGAATGGTGATGATGATTGTTATTAACTTGAGTTAGAGCAAATTTAAACTATTTAATATTCAAAAATGTATTTTTTCATTTGGTTTACATTAAAATTTTATTTTTTTAAAAGGGAAGGTTAGCAAGGTAAGGAGATGAATTTTGAGAGTATGACTATGTGACGGATTTTTCGCTCCAAGAACATTTTTTCAAAACTTTTCTTATTTGTGTTGTTTCTTTAGTTCTCGCACAAGTGGTTTGGTAGCTGGGATCTAGATCGCTGGTGGAGTACATGGAGCTCGTGCTATTTCTCTGGTTTGCTGGAGATTGCTTCATTCCATGGCTTCCTGTTGATCAAACCTTCCTTGTAGATTTTAGTGGCTCTTCTTTGAGGGAGTGGTGGTCTGGTTTTCTTGCAGTGGATTGTTGTTTGTGAGTTTTCTCTGAGAGATCTGAGCTCTAAGGATGCAGATGTGATTTAAGATTATTCGGGGTCTCCAAGATCTTTCTTGATTATGCATGTTCTCGCGTAGGTGGAAAGGTAGAGATCTCGCTCTCTTTGGTTTGCTGAGGATTGCTTCATTTCCCTGGTGCTTTGAGGGAGTGGTTCTTGTTTTTTTGTTGGCGTTGTAGGAGTGTGGACTCTGAGAGTTTTGTCCTGTCATAATCTTGAAGTTCTTCTGGTCGTTCTGAATCATGGATAGCAGAGGGGGTTCTTCCCCTCCACTTCCTTTGGAGCTTGATTCCTTTAAGATGCTTGTTTCCTCATGTGGAAAGAGGAAGGGTAGCCCCAATGTTCAGTAATTTGTGAAGAAAGAAGAAAACATTCCCTCTGTTGATCTGCCTAACGAGTGTCCCTGTCGAACAGCCTTGAATATTTCCTAACGTGGGCTCATTGGTCAATTCACGGGTCTATGGCCCTCTCTTAAGGCTACTAATGGTTGAGTGCAGCGTAATTGGAGGCCCTTGATTTCAGAAGGTCTACCAAGTCATTTGGTTGGCAGAGGCTACTATGTTTTTGTGTTCAAGTCAGCAAAAGATTGAGATCTCATTTTTCGTAATGGTCCTTATTTTATGGGCCCTCATGGACTGTATCTTAATAAGTGGAATCTAGATTTTGACCCCACCCAGGACATTCCCTCAGCTGTTCCTGTCTGGGTGAGGCTCCCTCACTTACCATTGCATTGTTGAAATTCAGAGTCTCTGGAAGCCATTGGGAATAAGTTAGGAAAATATATCGACACAGCTGAAAGGAAAGACCAATATTCGTGTGTAAGAATATGTGTCGAAGTAGATATAGAGATAGGGATTACTGAGGCAATCAAGCTTAATGTGGTGAGTTGGTCTCATATTCAGGAGCTTAAATATGAACAACTTCCTTTCAAGTGTCGCCATTGTCATGGGTATGTTCATTTTGCTCGAAACTGTAAGAAAAAATCAGAGGAAGAAACAGTAACAGAGAAAGCTGAATGGACACAAATTCATAAAGCTGGCCCTTCCAAACAGGACATTGGAATGAAAGGTAAGGAAGGAAACAAAAAGAAAGGATCCATTCCTCTTGGAAAAACTCAAGTAGTGGAAAATGTTGTCTCCTCAAACCCTTTCATTGTCTTAAGTTCAAATGAAGATCAACCTATTCTTGAAGAGGGTTAAATGCAACAAACAAAAGTGTTCATAGAAGAGGGTGGAGTTCACCCAACATCCCTTGATAGTCCATCGACGGTAATCAGGCATGACCTTCACAAATCATGTACAGGGGCCAAGTCTCCTCCCTCTTATGCTGAAATTCTTAAGCAAAAATCAATTGATACTTCTGGCTCCTTGGAAGAAGATTCTATTGAGCAATTTTCGAAAAATGTTGGCAGGAAGTCTTAGAAGGATGCTAGAGAAGAAGAAGAAGAGAAATTAAAAATGTAGGGTAGCCAGGACACAATAGAAATGTCAATGGGAAGAAGTAAGCGGAATAGACCCCAAAAGGGTGGTCCTACTTCCTCTTTACCAGGTAAGTAATGCATATCGCCTCATGGAATTGCAGGGGGTTGGGGAATCTAAAAAAAACAAAAGGATTCAAAGACTTATAAAGAATGGAACCCTCTGACATTCTCTTGCTCCAAGAGAAAAATATTGAAGAGGATGTTCTTCTATCATTATTTATCTTGAAGTGGAAAAACAAAGCAGGTAAGGCGGTAAGTGCTCGAGGTTCTTCAGGGGGCCTTGCAATCTTATGGTCAGAGGTCAAGTTCCTTCTGAAAAACTCTTTTTCAACGCAACATTGGATCTTTACTGAACTTCAGCAATATTCTAGTAAGATTTCAATTTCCCTCTTTAACCTTTATGTTCTAGTCAACTTTATAGAGATAAAGGAGTGCTGGAAGTCTCTATCAGATTTCTTAGAAAGCAAGGCTCCCACCAATATCATAGTGGCAGGGGATCTCAATATAATACTAGAACCAAGTGAGAAAAAAGGAGGTGTAAGGGGTAAATATACTCTCCAGGATACTGTGGAGTCTTTGATCCGTTCTCATGATATTCTTGATTTCAAACCCAAGTCTGGTCAATTCACTTGGACCAATAATAGAGTAGGGGCTGCCAGTATATATGCTTGTTTAGATAGATTTATTGTTCAAATATCTATGATGGATGTTAAAATAATAATTTTTTCTAAAATCCTACCTAAGTTGACTTCTGACCATCATTCCATGTTTTTGATCTTGGAAGAAGAGGTATATCTAGGCCCTATACCATTTCGATCCAGCCCTCTTTGGATCGAGAAAGAAGGTTTCTTTGAAACAGTGAGTCAGGCTTAGTCTTAGTATTTTTATGGTTCCCCCGGCTACGGTTGGGAAAAAAATCTCAAATGCACCAAGCAAGCTCTGAAATGCTGGATTAAAAAACCTCTTATTACTCCTTTGAGTATCAGGAAAGACAAAGTGCAGATTTTAGCTGAGCTTCAACTAGGAATGGAGGTCGCTAAAATCACCAAATCACAACTGATATCCGAGAAGGATGCTCAACTCAATACCAGTCTTGCATTTCACTAGGAAGAGGAGGGTCTGCGGCTAAAATCTCATTGTCTTTGGTTGCTCTCTGGTGATAAAAATTCAGCCTTTTTTCATAAATAGTGCAGAGCCTATTTGTCTAGAAATCACATATCTGAATTATATTCTTTGGATGGTGAAGTCATTAAAGGTCACAAGTTACTAAAACAGGCTGTAAAATCGCATTTCCAGAATTTGTTTCATGAGGATTCCATGTCAGATGAAGAAGTAAATGTTGATTGTTTGTCTTATATTCCTTCCTTAATCAACTCAAAAATAAATGTTGGCCTAGGGAGACCTTTCTCTAAAAAGGAAATTATAGATGTCATATGGGAAATGGAGCCAGACAAAGCACCCGGGCCAGATGGATTCTCTATCCATTTTTATCATGTTTGCTGGAATGTAATTAATAATTATCCTTTCCTAATGATCTCTTCCTTTCATAAAAAATCCAAACTGGGAGGGTGTACCAACTCCACTTTTCTCGCTTTAACCCCCAAGGATGTAAATCCTATAAATTTTGAGATATTTCTCCCTATCTCTTTGTGTAATGCCTCTTACAAAATTCTGGCCAAGCTCTTGGTGAATAGAATTAATCCTTTGTTAGGAAATATTATTTCTCCTCTCCAGGGGGGGTTTGTTAAAGGAAGGAAGCTCATTGATAATGTGATTCAAGTGTAAGAATCTCTTTACTCCAGTTTTCATAGAAAGGAGAAAGGTATGATTATTATGTTGGACATGAAAAACGCTTTTGATCTTGTCAAGCTCTCATTTCTCTATAAAGTCCTCCTCTCTTTTGGGTTTAGCCCTAAATTTGTTAGTCTGATAAAATCTTGCACTGATAAGCCCTGGATAGTGCCTCTGGTTAATGGCAGACCAACATAATTTTTTCAAGCTACAAGAGGACTTTGACAAGGGTTTCCTTTGTCACCTTTTCTTTATATATTGTTGGCTGAAACTTTAAGTAGAAATCTCTCTGCTGAATTGGATGCAAGTACTATTCCAGGCATAAAGGCAGCAAGAGGAGTGGCTCCAATTAATCATGCCCTCTTTGCAGATTATTCACTTCTTCTGGGAGAGGCTTCTTTAAATATTGCTTGGGCCTTCAATAAAATATTACAATTTTTCTTCTTCTTCAGGTGCTCTGATTAATAAGATTAAGAGTGTTGATTATGGCTAGAATGTGGATCATTGGACAATTTTCAGAATTGCTCACTTCTTGGGATTCCCTGGTTTTGATAAGTGGATTAAAATTAAATATTTGGGTCTGCCTTTAACCTTGGGACCAAGTCCTCCTTCGGTGTGGCTTGAAGTTATAAGTAAAATCAAAGAAATAATAGTTTCTTGGGGTGGACAATGGTTAACTAAGGCCAGGAGTTGATTCTGATCAAGGTGGTTCTTTCTGCCCTTCCCATATTCCAGTCTTATCAGCTTCTTGCTCCTAATACTATATTGGATCAGATCTCTAAGATACTTCGGATTTTCCTTTGGAATGGTGGAAAAGGTAATCATAATAAGGTGCATTTGGTAAGATGGGATATATAATCAAAATACCTATTTTGGAAGGGGGATTGTAGATTCGAGATCCAGGAATGGCTAATCTGGATTTGGGAGGTAAAATAATTTGGAAAATGTATGCTGATAAGAAACATCCAGTAAGTCAGATCATTTGGAAGAAATACCTTATAGGAGGATCCTTGAGAAATTTAAAATCAGCTAATACTCCTACAGGAACTGCTATTTGGAATCTGTGTAGAAGAGGAATAGATAAATTCCAACATAAGCTCTACAGAATTCCTGGAAATTGAAAGAGGATTTTTTTATGGGATGATAAAATCTTAGGAAATTCTCCCCTCTCCACTATTTCCTCACTTTCATAGATCAAGTTATGGATGATTAATAAAGGGATTCTTCGACTTGCTGATATTTGTAGTTGGGATAGTGCAGGAAATTGGGTTGGCTGGTACTTTCTAGAGATTCCAGACCATATTCTTTCTTAGCAGAAATTATTGATTTCATTCCTTTCTGGTCTTGTGCCAGTCCACTGTTCGTCCAAATATCAACGGGGTTGGGGCTGGACTGGATGCTACTCAGCTACCTAATGGTTCTTTGATCTGCAATCTCCATATGTTTCTTGTCTTCCTCCTGAGTGCTGGAAGTCAATTTGGTATTCCTTCAATTTACCTAAAGTCAATTTCTTCTTGTGGTTGCTCATGCACAAAAGGGTATTGACTGGTGAAAATATGAATAAACATGGATTCAATGGCCCGTTTTGGTGTTGCTTCTATAGTTGTGTAGCTGAATCATTAGATCATTTATTCATTAACTGTGAGTTCATGCAAAACATGTGGGAGAGTGTTCTGCATGGGTTGAACGTTGCCATTCCTCATTTGGCAATTGTCTCTACCATCATCGCGTGGAAAGATCGATTTCTTGGGATTGCTGGGATAGAATCTGAAGTGGTTAAAATTTGGTTATCAGTCCCTAAAGTCGTTTGGTGGAAAGTGTGGAAAACTAGGAACGATTGGATATTCAATAATAATCATTTGTCTCCCAGTGATGTGGTCCGTAAGGTGAAACTTCTTATTAAGGAAGCTTTTGCAATTGTGTTTCTAGTACCACATTGCCACCAACGTTTTCAATCTGGTTGGGATCTGTTGCGTTTTTAAGAAACTTTGTTAGTCTCAAACCATTTCCTGCTCCTTCCCAGCGATTGAGATTGAGTGCTTCAGACTTTGCAGAGTGGTGGAAAAGCATCAATTCAACTATTAATTTCTTTGATGGGGAGTCCAAGGGGAACCATGGGTTATCTGGTGTCGATGGGTTGATTATTTCCCCGGATAGATTGTTCGAAACCTGCTTCAACTGGGGACTTGGAGCAAGTTCGAACAATCAGGATGAATTTTATAGTCTTCTAATGGCATGCCAGATCACAAAAAAGATGGATATAATTCTATTCATATTTTTGGAGATTCAGAGATACTGATCAAATTGCTCAACTTTAATGCCCAGTTTAATAATCCTTCTTTGAATAAAACCTTGCAGTGTATTCGAAATATTTTAAATTTTTTTGAGAAGGTTTCTTCTTTTCAGATTTTGCGGGAGTTAAATAATCAGGAAGACTCCCTGGAAAATTAGGCTTGTCTATTATTTCAAGGAAATATATGCATCAACGGTGATCCTGACATTTTTCATTTGCTTCCTTAATTGAGGTTCATTTGGAAAAGAGTTGTCCTTGAGGGAGATATATATTTTTTCTCTTTATAAATTATTTGTATCGCTCCAATAATATATTTTGCTCTTATTGTATATGGTCGATTAGCGATTGCTATATCATACCCAAAATTCTCTATATATATAAAAAAAACTATCCGTTTTGGTTAAAAAAAATGGGAAGGTTAGCATTGTAACAAATGTCTTGAAATTGCACTGTAATGTGGATGTACACATGAAATTCTAAGATATTTAGTGATTCTTATTTTATCAAGATAAATTTACTATTTATGCTAACAAAGAGATGTTTTTGATCTTTTAGATAAGGGGTTGATCAACTCCTTATAATATCTTAACTTTATGTTATGCTCTAATTATTTATCGCACCATATCTTCTCATTAAATTTAGATATAATAATACTTTCAATATTATAACTATTCTGCAAAGTGACCTTTTATTCAACCCCCAATGATTTAGCCAATATTTAATGTCTTTCTGTCAACCTTGCTTAAGTTGCAGGTGGTTTTGACAAGAGTATGAAGAAATCTTAGGAAGCATGTTGTCTCTCATTTTGCTTATCTTGTTCTTATACATTAGGTACGTGGTCGTATCCATGCTTTTAATGGGGGAGAGACTTGTTTCTATGAGGATTATAGGATATGGTGTATTACATTTGATTTTGAGATTCTCTCTCTCTCTCTCTCTCTCTCTCTCTCTCTNATTAATGAAAATGGTTAAGATTGTATTCATAAAGGCTAAAAGATTCATGAAATTAGTACAAAAATTCCTCATTGTAGTTTCAAAGGATCCATATCAATATATAGCTTAATTACAGTCATCCAAAGGAAAATGAACTTAAGGGAAAATATAGAGCTTCCGAATTTACTATAAATTTTGACAAATATCCTAAGAGTAGACTACAAAAAAATTCATAGAATAACAAGACTAGGAGTTGTTATCATTGTCCATGACCTGAAAATCATGAGTATTTTCTTCGTCTTCCTATGTATTGGTATCAACATCACCATCTTTACTATCGACCTTTGCATCTTGAGTATCTACCATAGTTTCCTCAACATCCACATCATGAGTGTCTCGAGTTCCTTTAGTTGTATCTTCGCTACCTAAAGAATGTGTATCTTAGTTGTCTTCCTCATCTTAAATATTGATATTTACCACAACAGAATGTGGTTGCATAACATAGTAATCCACAATATTGCATTCTAAATTCTCATCCAACCTATATTTTTTGCATGCAATGAGTTCCTCATGCTTCATCAAGTTTTTTGAAATTATTGGCTCTTGAGCATCACAAGAACGAATATTCCCTTCAACCTCGTCCAGGCGAGCATCAATCCCAAAGTTAAAATTGGAAATTGATGAGAAGATTGCTCAATTTCATCAAGACGATTATAAGAAATAGAAATATGAGAGATAATTTTCTAAATAAAAGCAATCAGACCTTCCATTTGAGACCTCATCTATCTCAATTAGCAACAAATTTCATGTAAATTAGCTTGGGAGTCTTGAGTTCTTTCTGTAAGATCCTCTATATTTTCTTATAGTTCATTGTTACAAAACAGTTCCAGATCCCCTCGAAGAGAACAATTATTTATCTACTGAGTTGAGTTGCAAGTCAGACTGAATACCCACGACACAACCAATAACCACCAGGAAATAAAAATTACACTCACCCCAATAAATGCCAGAGAATTTTTCCCGCATAGCAAGCAAATACCACCCATAATAATAATCCTTCCAAACAAACTAAACCTCTAGACAATACAAAGACACCCATGTATCCCAAACCTTCCAAACATAAAAAAGTGCATACTTCAAACACAAGCATAAAATTACGCGTGTGTGAAACTTCACATCGATACCTCATTTAAAGTAGCAGAAGACCAATCTCCCAATGGACATGAGAGGGCATCAAAATTCACCTGATGAGTCACCACCTTTCCATATTTTCCCCTCACACCAGTCTTCCTACCTCCATCATTGTTCGAATGACGAGGGTGGAACAATCTATACACTAAACATTGAAAAAAATCCTATTGAAGGTTACAAATAGTATCTCCATGTGCCCAGATTAAAATCCCATATGGGTGAATTGAGAGTTCATGGGAATGTGCATTCACCCAGATGTGTTGAGCACTCCACATAGCCTAAAACATTAATGAACATTGTCTCCAAATGAATATATTATTAATGCTTGACAAGACTCGATGGTGATATTGGTATGAACTTAGCATAACAAAAAACTTCAAAGGGATCCAACAAAATGTGAGGTGACCCCAATTTTTTATAATCCCCCCTCTATGGACACTTAAGGATTCATTTGTAAATTCATTTATCATCACATTGTGTTCACGTGGAACATGATAGAGTTGGATTTTCAAAATATAATGGAGTAAGACAATACTATGTTTGTGAAGAAGCCCGACTATTTGATCCATAATATTTTGTCGTTGCATAGTTTGAGAGAGGATAGGGAGAGTATCTCCTATCACCACAAGCGATCAAATTCTAAGGGTGACTAATAAACTTTTAATTCCAAATATAGAGCATAGCGTCCCTCTTGATCAATGGTATTGATCCCTAGACCACAAGCAAAGTTGAAACAAAATTTCCATTAGGATAAAAAATTATCCTCCTCGGCACTTGTTTTGGAGAAAACATTCCTATGGTTTGGAGTGGACCATAACTGACAGTATGACAGCAAAAATCAAATCCATTCTCAAGCATGCTAGATAAATGAAAGAAACTAACAACTAAGAGATCGAAACTGTATCTCAACCAAATGTTTGGAGAAGACCATCGTTGAACTAAGGGTCAAAATCTTGTCCCTACGATTTTCCCTCAACAACAAACATATATCCAAGCATGAAATATATTAAGTGTTAGTATTCAATCTGATATAATCCATTTAAGCATGTATAAATAAATTACACCCATGAATAAATATAAACAATCGCACATGAAATTTGGATGAGAAATGGATATTTCTATTAATTTAAAAGCAAAGATACAATGTGACAACCTCTGTCGGCACCTCGTCGGAACTGAGAAACTAAGTCCCTCCACCTGGGCCTCCACCACTTCAATCCTCCATACAAGGAAAGCTCGCTAAAGGGAATGGAGAGCTTGGGAGATGAACACAAATGTTTCTATCAACAAGGAAAAAGGGATGCACACTCAAGTTAATGATAATGGGGAAAAAATTTGCTATAGTCTCTTTACTCTCAAAGTTTCTCCTCCTCCAATGCTTCGACATCAAATATGTATGTCTTTCCTTTCTAGTGGTATGAGTTGAACAATGGATTCAGGTATCTTGGTTATTTCTTAAATCCCAACTCTTATGTTTCCAAAGATTGGAATTGGTTGTTGAATAAGTTCAATAAAAGAATAAGATAGTGGGCGTACAAGTGGATTTCTATTGGGGGAAGGTTGGTTTTGGTCAATGTTGTATTGTAGAGAATTCTGATTTTTTAATTCTCTTTATATATTCTCCCCTCTTTTGTCATCACCCAGTTAAGGAGAAAGATGTTTAATTTTCTTTGGGCTGGTGGTTTGGACGTCACCAATTTCCATTTCTCGTCTTGGGAAGATATAGCTTTTCCCAAGTTTATCAGTGAATGGGGTTTAAAAGATTCGAGATTGTTTTTTGCCTCTCTGTGCAAAGAGTTTGTGGAGATATTTGTTTGTTCCAGGATTATGGAATAAGGTCATTAAAAGTAAATACATCAGACAATGGTTGTTGGTAAGTTGGTTTAGAGAGATGGGTTTGAAGTTTACAAAATCCTCTTACCTTTGGAAGAGTTTTATCAAAGCTCTGCCAGTTATAAAAGATCATTTAAGCTGGAAAGTTAGGAGAGGGTTCCAAATTGTTATCGGTATTGATCCAATAGCAGGGGTTCGTGGAAGTGGATTGTTATCAAGGCATATTATAGCAGAGATCCAAAGAAGAAACATCATGGTTCTTGCACAGATTAGGAATTATTTAGATGTTTCTGAAGGTTATTGGCATACTTCGAAGGATTTAAATCTACCGATAAAGTATGGAGAATAATGGAATTTCTCCATCGATTCTCTTTCTCATGCGGGAATTTTCCTTGAAGACGGTGAAGAAATTTTAGTTTGGGAACCAAATGTAAAATCTGGCTCGCCCACAACAAAGCTTGCTTATGAGGTATTAGTGGATCAAAGAGGTCTTCCATCTCTCAGGTGGTAGTATAAATGGTTGTGGAAATGGTCTATGCCCTTAAAGGTGAAATGTTTCAGTTGGTTTTTATTGCACAAAAAAATCTTGGTGTGGGAGAACCTTAAACTCCGTGGGTTTCTTGGTCTGAGCTTTTTTCCTCTCTGCATAACTGACTCAGAAGCAGAGGAGTACCTGTTCTTTCATTGTTCCTTTTTCAAGAGTGTTTGGATGGAGACCTGCATGTTACTATCAGTCCACTTTAGGTAGGATTTGGAGAATGTTGAATACTGTCTTCTTGGTTGGTTTAATAGTAAGGAAAGGGTAAAATAATTCCCCTTTTTTGGTTTTTGGGAAATTGGGAATTTCCCTCTATGATGGGTGTTATGCCTACATCTAATTTTTTCAGGGGAATACTTGTCAAGCAGTTCTTGCTTTTTTGTATTTGGGAGTCAATAGGTTTAAACTAATAGGTTGTATTCAGATCCTCATGTTTCGATGAGTATGGTGGGTTGCTGGGGAGTTGTTGGGGAGTCTTATGTTATTTTTGGTAGATTCTGGACAATTTGTTTTAGTATATTGTTTTCAGTTGTATGAAGATGGGGATATGTAGAATAGTTATTATGTAATTTTGATTCTCAAGGAATAACAAATTACATGTTTTTTTTCTTATGAAAAAAAAGGGACAAGTGCTTTGTCCAAACCTATCAAATCCCCAAGAAGGTCTAGAACATGAGCTAGAGGTGGAGTTGCTTATAGGAACTGATTTTGTTTTGTTGGGACAAGAGGAATATTGATTGAAATGATCATATCCTTCTTTGTTCTAGTGGCATATTGAGACTCCCTATTAGTACACCTCTACTTGTTTTCTCATAGTACTCCTGCAAAATATAAAACATATAGTAGCGAGGAAATTTATTAAAAACTGTGCCGATGGATCCTTATTTGAACAAATGACCACTTGCTCCATTTAAAATAGACACAAATATTTTTACTGGAACAATTTTATGGGTCTTAGTAGCTGGTGAAAAAATCTAGAAAAGACTAAATAGATAATGCCCCATCTTCCATTATTTTTGCACCACTATAAATGTTCAGCATTTGAAGCTCTCTATAATTTTTCTTCTCAACTGACAATCACCAAATCCGGTGCTTGATCCACTCAATATTTGAATCTAATGGTTGGAATGGTAATGAACTTGAGTACGCCCTTCGTGAAACTAGTAGCACAACCCGTCACATAGATTTCGAATCAAATGATATTTTCCATTCAACAAGGAGCTACAATTTCAAATTCCCTTCAAGCCCAAGGGAACCCCTTAGACTAAGACCGTCAAGCTGGAGCAAGAAGAAGAACACCACAGAGTTGAAGAAGGGGTCAGCCATGGTTAAGGCCTTTGCTACCACATGGGGCCAAAGTATTGCCGAAGTTGCAACTCAATTCTTTGTTAATAGTCATATTTCTGCTACTATCCTCATGGGCTTCTTAGGTACAAGAAAGGTACATTCCCACCAACTTGAATTCATGATATCCTACGGTAAAATGTAAAACAAATACAACATCAAGGACAAGTGTAAACTCGTTTTCTAAATTTAGCAATAGAGGACAAAGTTATTGATAGGTGTAAACTCATTTAACAATAACAAATAGTTTGTAGATAAGGGTTGTAATTAAGATAGAAGTATTTTATTTTTATTTTTATTTTTCACTAATCTACTTAATGATACAATTAGTCAAATCAAATTATATGCTTAAAAAAATATAACACTAAAAAACAATTTATATAAAAAAATAATAAATATTTATTTTACATAACCTTAAGCTAATTATATAGTTTTTTTATACCACCTAGCAATTAGTAGAGTAGTGTTGAAGACATAGTCTCTTGCATAGTGCCATAGGTTGAGAATTATAAGGAACTTAAAACTAGCATACCCCAAAAGAGGGGGAAATGAAACACCGAAAATAACTTCTATATGTTTTAAAAATGAGAGAAAGGTGTGTGTAGATAATATAAGTTTATGTGATGAAATAAATTATAGGAAAATAAGTGAAAATAAGTAACATCAAACTTCTAAATCTCCACATAGGTGAAAATAAGTTTCCTCCAAAAAGATTTTGTACATAAAGTTTTTACATTTGAAAACATTCAGTGAATAAGTCAATGTTTTCGCCTCGATCCTTTGAATTCCAATGGAATCTTACAAAGAAAAAAGTCCAAAAATCCAAGGGGCATAGGTATAGGAGTTTTCCAAGTTTTAGGTAGCTTTAGAGAACATTGAAACTCCTGGACGTGGAGGAACTATACCTTTGAAACTGAGACCTGACCTGGATGTGGAGAGACTATACCTTTGAAATTGAAACTTGAACTATGCGAGACATCAAATTTTATGCACATCATAATTTGCACAAGCGACACCAATTTTCCTGTCGACCATTCGCGTGGGTCCTCTTATAATCTAATGTATTGAAGATCATTGAATGGCCAAATAAGGTTGACATGTGAAGAAAATATTTTGTTTCAAGTTTTTAATATCCCAAGTCAATCTTCGTATTGAATATCAATAGTATATAGTCAGGATTTCCATTAGTAGATTGTTACTTAATTTTCATGACGTAATGGATGCAGAAGCCAACCACCTTCCGTGCACATATTGTAGCTCAGGGGGCACAATTTTTTATAGACGTAACAATTCCATTGAATTTCTTCTTACCTTTTCTCTTCACTACACGTAAAGGCAAAGCCATGGTGCCCTTCGCTCCTTGTGGATCCCAAAACCATTACGATGGAATGTTGAGGCACTCTGAGTCATAATATTTGATATATGAAACTGAAAATTACAATCCAACGAACAAAAATTCAATTTCTTAATGTTACATTTCTTTGCAAAATAAATAATATATATATGACCGCTCATTACACTCCCATAAACCTTTCTTCAACCTTCAAATTTGCATAAGTTTTTCTTTCTTTTTCAAGTTCTGCAACAGGGGGTTAGCTCCATTAGTAGAGCTCATTTTCAGATAATTTTTTTTTCAAAACCATGGAAGCGACATGGCCTGTTGATTTTTTAAATCCCAACCAACCTTCAAATCATCCATGTGTTTTCCAATGCAATGTCTTTCTAGCTCACAGAGTTTGGGTTTTTAGATGTACAAATCGAGTGTCTGGTGGACCTAGACAGTTGTGTTTCAGATGATAAGCCTGATCACCAAGTGACCCATGGAAAATGTGGAAGTAGACGGTTGGAATGATACAAATATGTATGACAAACTATCAAAGTTGGCTAAGAGATGTTGTTGAGAGCTCTTCACCCATCGACTTTGGTGTTGGACAGAAATCATCATTATTGATAATTTATTGCAACAATCTTCTGTAAGTATTGATGATTATATACATAATTACCGTTTGGGGAAATAGAATGGTGCTTGTTGATTATCATGAAGACGATGAATTTGAGGGTATTCAAATGAGGAAGTTGCAACTTGTTGATATTGAAGCTTCTCTCTTGGAACACAATATAATGACGATGAATTCCCTGAATCTCATATGGATTTTCTTGAGCAAACATCCCAAATCTTCTCTACCTTCCTAGATTCTAATGAAGAATTTAAGGATTCTACAGGTGTCGAGGTGCGCAACAGAAATATTATGGCAATAAGAATCATAGGTGTTTGTGCCAGAAATTGTTTCTAAGGCCAGAGAAACAAGCCAACACACACTCAAATATAAAACTCAATAAAATTAAGGTTTAGGGTTTCTGCAATGTGTTTTTGGTTGTGAACTTTGAGAACAGTCAGGGAATACATTCATAAGTAAAGCAACTACTGAATCATAAGCAATAGAAGATGAAGATGCATGATATATCTAAAAAAATACAACAGAAACAGTATTGAGGTTCAAACATAAATGACAGGCATTACCAGAATATAAACATAAACCAGTCAATGAATCTATCAATTTAAGCAACTAGAAAAGATGAAAATGAAGCCAATACATAAATATGAAGGGTAAAATTCATATATATCTCATAGTTTCATCAACCACTGCATACAAGAGCTTTGTACCTTACTCATAAACAAGTTTGAAAACCAACTGGGCTTGAAGACCTCCTGATAGCTTCCCAAAAATCGAACCCTCTAAATGACTTTTCTATCTCTCTAAATAGTGTTTCTTTACAAAATCAGTTGGGTCTAAAACCCTAACTCTCCTCAACTGATTCGATGGGTTAAAGAAAAGTTTATAATATTACAAAATATGGAATTTACCAAAAATAGTAAATCACTAACATATGTGTTTATCAAAAGATAACAACTAAAGATTCCATAATCATCTCACAAATCTTTTGCTGCCTCAGCGAGCAGTGCTATTCCATCTAGGGCTTGAGACCTCCTCCTAGCTTGCTTTTGTTCCTTCTCCATGTCAGCTATCTTCCTTTGAAACAGCTATCAATTCCTGGTAATGATCATTTACCTCCTGCAGGTCTTCCCTCAACCTTCTGTTGGCCAAGATAAGGCCATCATTAGTCTCTTGAAGATAATCTATCTGATGCTTGTACTGTGAAATTGCTCTTTGCAAATTTTCCTTATCTGTATCAATAACTTTTCCTGTTATACCTTCTTGTGCATTGCTAGGAGTCCAAGGTATATCTAGCTTCTTAAATATGATTTCATCTTCATCTAGCAGGTTTGAAGGAGTATCAATGCTGCTAGGGTTTTCTTCACCTGCTACTTTACTTGAAGGAGCTTCTTCTTTCAATTCCTGCTGCTTTAAAAGATCAGCTCTTATTTCAAGAAAGATATTTGACAGTTTAGGTTTTGCTTGGCTCGAACCTTCTAATGATTTTAATGAACTCTTGGCTTCTGCATGATGCACATAAGAAGCTTTTGCAACTGCTGGCTTCTTTTCTTTTTTGCTAACTTTCTTAACCTCTGGCTTTTCATCAGGAGATAGATCATCTAAGACAGTAACTTCATTGGTGCTTAACTTAGGATTGAGTAACTTCTTTATGTTTAGTCTTAGTTTATTCTTTTGGTGAGCTTTTCATTATGCTGCTTCCCCTTCTCATCAACCTTTCTCTGTGGAGCTGACCAAGACTTTGACAGGAAAGAAGACTCAGATAAACTTGTAGCCTCTTTTACCTCATTTGCAGGAGCACTGGCATATTTTAGCTGTGCAGGTGTCATTTGACCAGGCTGCAACTTTCCACATGTTACAAAAAATGCCTCGATATATGCCAAGATTTTCTGTGTGCTTGGTAGCAGAGGGGATAAAACCCCATTAGCACAAGAAGATGCAGATACACTAGACAATGAAGACGAGCGATTTTCTATCTTACTGATGCAGAGACTCAGTCTTTTTCATAGAGGTTCAATAGTTGAACTTAGACTCCTGATTATAGTCACACTTTCATCATGATATTTATCAGGAAATACCTCATCATCCCTTTCTTTGTGAAGTGAGGAAGTAAGAGAGCTTAAAGCCTGCAGAACTCTGAAAATTGCAGAACCAGACATTTGAGTTGAAAGA
>LPNX010433207.1:184758-271735 GCA_001517045.1 Pseudotsuga menziesii
CTATACCATTTACATCAATGTCAAAGGTAACTTCTATTTGGGGAACACCTCTAGGAGCTGGTGGAACACCAACTAGCTAAAACTCACCCAGAAGCTTATTGTCTGCAGCCATTTCACGCTCTCCTTGAAATACTCTTATACCAACCTGAGTTTGACCATCTGTAGCAGTTGAGAATATCTGACTCTTCTTCGTTGGGATTGTTGTATTTCTGCTTATTAACCTAGTGAAAACCCCACCAAGTGTTTCTAATCCAATAAAAAGAGGAGTCACATCCAGTAAAAGCAGTTCCTTTACATCACCCCGCAGAATTCCACCTTGGATGGCAGCACCCATTGCCACAGCCTCGTTTGGATTTACACCTTTACTTGTCATCTTTCCAAAAATCTCAGAAACAATCTCTTGAACCTTTGGAACCTGGGACATTCCTCCAACAAGAATAACTTCATCCACTTCCGATGCGGTAATACCTGCATCCTTTAGACAATTTTTTGCAAGGGATTCTTGTTCTCTGGATCAAGCGATTTACTAGCATTTCAAATTTTGAATGAGTTATTGTCACATTCAAATGCCTTACACTAGATGTATCTGCCGTGATAAATGGTAGATTAATCTTTGTCTGAGAAGAAGATGGCAGCTCCACCTTAGCTTTCTCTATAGCCTCACGAAGCCTTTGCAAAGCTAGCTTATCCTTAGACAGGTCAATCTTTTCTATTTCCTTGAACTCACCAACTAAATACTGGAGCATAGCATTATCAAAATCTTCACCACCCAAGAAAGTATCACCATTTGTGGCCTTAACCTCGAATACACCATTGGATATTTCAAGGACTGACACATCAAAAGTGCCCCCACCAAGATCAAACACAGCAACCAGACCCTCCTTCTCATTCATACCATAAGAGAGGGCAGCTGCAGTTGGCTCATGATGATTCTTTTAACATCCAATCCTGCAATTTTACCAGCATCTTTGGTTGCTTGGTGCTGAGCATCATTGAAATAGGCAGGAACAATAACGATTGCATTCGAGACAGTCCTTCCAAGGTAATCCTCTGTAGTTTCTTTCATCTTGGTCAGCACAAATGCGCCTATATGACTGGGAGAATACTGTTTCCCATTTATTTCAACCCAAGCATCACCATTTGTTGCTTTAACAATATTAAATGGGACAATTTTCATCTCTTTCAAATATTTCCCCAGTCTACCCAAACCTTCGATGTAACCTACATGCCTCAATAACCAGTACCTTGGGTAAATTGGCTAGCACAGCATCTAAAGATGTCAACAGAACCTCTTTAATGCTCCACTATAGTTGCTTTAAACCAAACTTCGAGTTGTTTAATGGCTGAACAGGTGCCTTCCAACGTTCAATTTAACTGGTAGCAGCGAAATTAGGAAGCCCTAACTTCCCATGAAGCCTTAAAAAACCTCTCTCTGTTCTGCTGCGGCAAGATCCGGTTTTTCAGCGGTTATGTTTTTCCCACTAAGTCCTTTGTCTTTGAATATGCCTGTAAATGACAACTCATCTCACATTTACCTCAAACCACACTGCTACCTGTCAAAAGAAATTGCATTTGGGCTCATAACGACCACGATTTCCTCACGATTTGTAACCACTTGGAATCATGATGTTCCCTGCATCAACACGTAGTAAACACTTCCCAATACTTGATTAGTCACTCATCATTCAAGAAAATGCCAATTTTTTGCTAGAAAATCGAAAGGAATGAGGGTCGCGATATTCTTGTAGCGCCCCTTCATTATTTTTTAACCCCAGCGCTACAAGAATAATTTTAGTGCTATTTTTTCGTTGTTTTTCAGCCTTTAGGCATTTGCATGAAGTTTAAAAGCTGCCTGAGTAGTGATCATACATTACTATTCTCAGAATAATCATTTGTGAATCCATTCTTTGATATAATGACCTTTAAAAACCCCATCAAAATGTAAAAGATAAAAAATAAAACAAAAATATAAAAGCCAAGTTCAAAAATTCACCTAACAACCAAAAATTTCCCTAAAGGAAGCAAAAAATTAAACTAAAGCAAATGGGTAACTCAAAATAAAATGCAAATCAAATAAAAATTGGAGAAACAAATTATTGACTTAACATCTGGCTCCAGCTGCGGGATGAAGTCCTCCCTGTGAGGCTTCAAGAACCTGTAGACCAGTGCCTTCTGCTTTCTATCTACCTGTCTGCAAAACATCCATTGGGCTATGGAGTCTTTATTCAATCCTTCACACACTGATATATACAATGAAAACCAATCTCTTTCTCTGAGGAACCTTCCATCTACTGAATCAAATCGAAATTCCATTTCCAATGTAACCAAGAAAAAATTTGGTCAACCCACCAAAACTTGTTTTCAACTCCAAATATATATATAATCAG
This sequence comes from Pseudotsuga menziesii, assembly GCA_001517045.1. Lineage (NCBI taxonomy): Eukaryota > Viridiplantae > Streptophyta > Pinopsida > Pinales > Pinaceae > Pseudotsuga > Pseudotsuga menziesii. Next base: position 187,146 of record LPNX010433207.1, read on the forward strand.
AAATATTGGAAAACATGAAGAGCAGAGGTTTAACAACTTATACCCACTTTCATCAAATAGCGTCTCTGAAATAACAGATCTATAACCTGGTATTGACTTTAAATAATCTGCTATTGGATCATAAAAACTTCCATAAATTACCCCTTCTTGCTGTGGCTGTCCAAAAGAACATTTTGTTCCATGAATATCAATCAGGCATTGGTGAAAAAGAATATCAGGATCAGCCTGAATTTTCTCCTCAATTTTGTGGATAGTATCATCAATAATGTTAACACTTTGAACCTCCTTTTCCCCACTATCTTCAAATAAATGAATATCAGGCATTGGATTTTGCTGTTCAAGGATAATAGACTGAATGCATTCTTAAGTCTGTTGATCAGATTGTGACATATCACACACCTCACAGATTTCTGGGTCTTTCTTTTCAATTTCATCATCATGTTTATTAAAAATTAGACCATCTTCATAGTGATTTTGAACAGCAGATTTATCATAACCATGAATAAAAGTAACTTCTGAAAAAATGTGAACAGCCTGGCCTTCATCAATTTTATTATCAAAACCAAAAGAAATAGGATCTAATTCATCACAAAGTTCTTGTCTTGGAACCCTAATCTCTTCATCATAGCAAGGAGAATTCTGAGGAATTTCTAATGATGATGCTAAAGGTTCATCTTTTCCTTCAATACAAAGCTGATCTTTAACACAATAATGATTTTCAACAGTTTGTTGAACTAGATATTGATCTTCAAAAGGATTAGCATTCAACCGGTTATTAAGGGTGTTGAAATCATTATGAGAATGTTCCAAACTATCTCTACTGATCTCATCACCTGAATAATCCTCAAACTGAACTAAAACAACAACTTGATTATCATAATGATCATGGCATTCTTCCTTTACTGTAGTATATGAAAATGTTACCTTTTCAGCTTCAACAAATTCTGAAACTTCAACTTCTTCATGACATGTTTTGAACCCTTGATTGCACTCATCATCATGATTTTTTAAATCAGAAATTGTGTTATAAACATCATCCTGCTCACAACAATCTTTTAAAAAGAGTTCAGTTGAGTACATATACTTACAATGTTTCCGAAAGCATGTGTGGAATTCTTTCAGTGAAGAAATGCTAGCAGTAGGAAGAGAAAAATACCAATCTCGTGCATCTTGGTCAAGTGAATACATGAACATCTTCATGAGCACATCTTCATGTTGGATATTTAACTGGACCATACATTGATGAAATTTGATGAGGTGATCTGATGGATTATCCTCTTTGCTTTCTCTAAACCGTGGAATACAATCTCCCCAAACATCCATAATAGGTATTGAATTTGGAAAACCTGGAATATCAGAAAAATTGAAAGGTGCAAACCTTCGAGCCACAATAGCTTCCATGGACATTGGCCTATGCATCTTGAAATAGTGGAGTCGCCAATTAATTTGTCAAGATAGATTTAATTTCTTCTCCTCAGAAAGAGAAAGGGGTGACAGTAGTTCGAATTAATTAGGCCTGCATAAAGCTGGGGATGACTGAAACCTTATAATTCTTCCAACTCCTCTAGTAGCCACTGTGTCAAACTTTGGTGAAAAATAGCCTTCAAAAAGTGCTGGTTTAAGTTCACCTCTTAAAACCAGTGAAACTGATAATTATCCCAGGGAAAATATGTCTTCAACTTCATTCCCCGGCAACGGCGCCAAAGATGTTTGTGCCAGAAATTGTTTCTAAGGCCAGAGAAACAAGCCAACACACACTCAAATATAAAACTCAATAAAATTAAGGTTTAGGGTTTCTGCAATGTGTTTTTGGTTGTGAACTTTGAGAACAGTCAGGGAATACATTCATAAGTAAAGCAACTACTGAATCATAAGCAATAGAAGATGAAGATGCATGATATATCTAAAAAAATCCAACATAAACAGTATTGAGGTTCAAACATAAATGACAGGCATTACCAGAATATAAACATAAACCAGTCAATGAATCTATCAATTTAAGCAACTAGAAAAGATGAAAATGAAGCCAATACATAAATATGAAGGGTAAAAGTCATATATATCTCATAGTTTCATCAACCACTGCATACAAGAGCTTTGTACCTTACTCATAAACAAGTTTGAAAACCAACTGGGCTTGAAGACCTCCTGATAGCTTCCCAAAAATCGAACCCTCTAAATGACTTTTCTATCTCTCTAAATAGTGTTTCTTTACAAAATCAGTTGGGTCTAAAACCCTAACTCTCCTCAACTGATTCGATGGGTTGAAGAAAAGTTTATAATATTACAAAATATGGAATTTACCAAAAAGAGTAAATCACTAACATATGTGTTTATCAAAAGATAACAACTAACTGATTCCATAATCATCTCACAAATCTTTTGCTGCCTCAGCGAGCAGTGCTATTCCATCTAGGGCTTCAGACCTCCTCCTAGCTCGCTTTTGTTCCTTCTCCATGTCAGCTATCTTCCTTTGAAACAACTATCAATTCCTGGTAATGATCATTTACCTCCTGCAGGTCTTCCCTCAACCTTCTGTTGGTCAAGATAAGGCCATCATTAGTCTCTTGAAGATAATCTATCTGATGCTTGTACTGTGAAATTGCTCTTTGCAAATTTTCCTTATCTGTATCAATAACTTTTCCTGTTATACCTTCTTGTGCACTTGTTGATTGCATGGGCAGACCCGGGTTTACTATAATTAATCAACAACACCCCAAACTCACTAGCCCTTTCGGCGACAGACCGCGAAGCGATCTGAAGTCTCACCCGAAGTGAATCTAATGGGTTGGCCAAGACTCAAGTGTCTTGGACCAGGTTCTGTGCATCCTACTTCTTTTCTCCTGCTCCTGCGAGCCACAAGATCAACTAGCTCTGCGCATCGCACGTCCCCTTCTACTCGCAGCACTTTTAGCCGTGTGATTCTTACCCACGCGCAAGTCGCACAGTTTCTTCCCGCGCCGCACAACTTCCACTTACTCACAATATTCCCAACCTTATCGCGTCTCTGCGCACCGCGGAACACCAACCCTCTCCTCAACGCTAAGCCCTCAGCTCGCAGTATTGCGCACCGCAGCTCCTCTGCCGGTGCGATATCGCCTCTCTGCGATATCTTACCACTCGCGACTTTGCGCTCTTAGCGTTGACTGTGCCGGTGTGCGGGACTCTACTTTCCAGAAGTTATATTGTGATTAAATGGTCATTAGAAACAGACGTAAAGGAGTCTTTAAGCAGCTTACTAAAATACTTCAACTTATTTCTATCTTCCTGCCTTGCCATGAATCGAACAATACATACATTCACTTACTGCAACTAACATTACATGCATAATAACCAGTAACGATAAGCAAATACAAACACAATCATGCAACACATAACACGCAGATTTAACGTGGTTCACCCCCTGGATGGGAGCTACGTCCACCAAACTGTGCTTCTATTATATATCTTGAGGGAAGTTAGCACAGTCTGTTGCACTGCATATGCAGCGCGAGATCTCTTCTAGATCTCTGGCCTACTTCTATCTCTATATTGCCTTTCTTTCAATATATCCTTCCCTCTCTGCTCTCTCTGTGGATGGTTACATACAGACTCAAATGACTCACAGACAAGCTAGGTGTCTGGATCGTTACAACACAGTCTGTCTGACTGACCCCTGAATCTACAAAAATAATCAACTGACCAACTAACGACTCAATCCTATGAATCAACCAACCAACCCTTTACAATACAAAATACAAGCTTTTATAGGCGGCCCGAAGGTCTCGCCATTACAACACTGTGGGCCTGTCCCAACAGTAACCCAAACCCTAATTAGTGACAGTAGGTCCTCTCTGTCCTTGAGGTAGCCGCTTACCGTCACACCACAGCTCTCTGCAGTCTTCCATGCTTCCTGGAACTGACCATGGGTACTATGCACCGCTTCTCTTTCTGTCCTTCACCTTCAATGCTTGAGCCTCGTTGCTCCTTCTTCTTTATGAGGGTTGCTGAGCCCTTCTGTCTTCCGCCGCTGCCTTCAATGCAGTGGTTGAGCTTTCTTCTCTCGGCCGCTCGGGTACCGTTGCCTTCTTGACTTTTCTATCCCAAAAGTCATGGTTTCCGGCTCTGCTCTCCAGCTGGAAATGTGCTACGGCGTCGTAGCTCTGCCCTGTCTTCTTTCCGTCAAAACTTATATCTTTCCGCCAAAACTAGCAGCTTATTCTATAGCTGCGGGATCCTGCTCCAACAGCACTGCTGGGAGTCCAAGGTATATCTAGCTTCTTAAATATGATTTCATCTTCATCTAGCAGGTTTCAAGGAGTATCAATGTTGCTAGGGTTTTCTTCACCTGCTACTTTACTTGAAGGAGCTTCTTCTTTCAATTCCTGCTGCTTTAAAAGATCAGCTCTTATTTCAAGAAAGATATCTGACAGTTTAGGTTTTGCTTGGCTCGAACCTTCTAATGATTTTAATGAACTCTTGGCTTCTGCATGATGCACATAAGAAGCTTTTGCAACTGTTGGCTTCTTTTCTTTTCTGCTAACTTTCTTAACCTCTGGATTTTCATCAGGAGATAGATCATCTAAAACAGTAACTTCATTGGTGCTTAACTTAGGATTGAGTAACTTCTTTATGTTTAGTCTTAGTTTATTCTTTTGGTGAGTTATTCATTATGCTGCTTCCCCTTCTCATCAACCTTTCTCTGTGGAGCTGACCAAGACTTTGACAGGAAAGAAGACTCGGATAAACTTGTAGCCTCTTTTACCTCATTTGCAGGAGCACTGGCATATTTTAGCTGTGCAGGTGTCATTTGACAAGGCTGCAACTTTCCACATGTTACAAAAAATGCCTCGATATATGCCAAGATTTTCTGTGTGCTTGGTAGCAGAGGGGATAACACCCCATTAGCACAAGAAGATGCAGATACACTAGACAATGAAGACGAGCGATTTTCTATCTTACTGATGCAGAGACTCAGTATTTTTCATAGAGGTTCAATAGTTGAACTTAGAATCCTGATTATAGTCACACTTTCATCATGATCTTTATCAGGCAATACCTCATCATCCCTTTCTTTGTGAAGTGAGGAATTAAGAGAGCTTAAAGCCTGCAGAACTCTTAAAATTGCAGAACCAGAAATTTGAGTTGAAAGAAGCATGGTTTCTGTGTCACCAAAACATTATAGTTCACATGTTACAACCTTGCTCAATCTTTCTGCAGCATTTGACAATTCAGTAATGAAAAGATGCTGATGGGGAGGTGCCACTTTCACTAACTTCATCAATACATCCGCAGCATGAGAATATGCAAGTTCTAACAAACCTTCACATGCCAACAAGGATAATAATAATCTAAACTCTGTTTCAGGAATACTGAGCAGCAATGTTTTTAATATCATTTCGACCATATTTTTCACAGGCATGTACAAAATTATTGAAATCTCTACGAGTCCAATTGGAAAAGCCCTCCTCCAGCTGATTTTATAGTAATTTGTTGCTCCTTGCCAGTGGATTTGTCACGAGCGGATACGGTCACTATACCATTTGCATCAATGTCAAAGGTAACTTCTATTTGGGGAACACCTCTAGGAGCTGGTGGAACACCAACTAGCTGAAACTCACCCAGAAGCTTATTGTCTGCAGCCATTTCACGCTCTCCTTGGAATACTCTTATACCAACCTGAGTTTGACCATCTGCAGCAGTTGAGAATATCTGACTCTTCTTCGTTGGGATTGTTGTATTTCTGCTTATTAACCTAGTGAAAACCCCACCAAGTGTTTCTAATCCAATAGAAAGAGGAGTCACATCCAGTAAAAGCAGTTCCTTTACATCACCCCGTAGAATTCCACCTTGGATGGCAGCACCCATTGCCACAGCCTCGTCTGGATTTACACCTTTACTTGGCATCTTTCCAAAAATCTCAGAAACAATCTCTTGAACCTTTGGAACCTGGGACATTCCTCCAACAAGAATAACTTCATCCACTTCCGATGCGGTAATACCTGCATCCTTTAGACAATTTTTTGCAAGGGATTCTTGTTCTCTCGATCAAGCGATTTACTAGCATTTCAAATTTTGAACGAGTTATTGTCACATTCAAATGCCGTGCACCAGATGTATCTGCCGTGATAAATGGTAGATTAATCTCTGTCTGAGAAGAAGATGACAGCTCCACCTTAGCTTTCTCTGCAGCCTCACGAAGCCTTTGCAAAGCTAGCTTATCCTTAGACAGGTCAATCTTTTCTGTTTCCTTGAACTCACCAACTAAATACTGTAGCATAGCATTATCAAAATCTTCACCACCCAAGAAAGTATCACCATTTGTGGCCTTAACCTCGAATACACCATTGGATATTTCAAGGACTGACACATCAAAAGTGCCCCCACCAAGATCAAACACAGCAACCAGACCCTCCTTCTCATTCATACCATAAGAGAGGGCAGCTGCAGTTGGCTCATGATGATTCTTTTAACATCCAATCCTGCATTTTTACCAGCATCTTTGGTTGCTTGGCGCTGAGCATCATTGAAATAGGCAGGCACAGTAACGACTGCATTCGAGACAGTCCTTCCAAGGTAATCCTCTGCAGTTTCTTTCATCTTGGTCAGCACAAATGCGCCTATCTGACTGGGAGAATACTGTTTCCCATTTATTTCAACCCAAGCATCACCATTTGTTGCTTTAACAATATTAAATGGGACAATTTTCATCTCTTTCAAATATTTCCCCAGTCTACCCAAACCTTTGATGTAACCTACATGCCTCAGTAACCAGTACCTTGGGTAAATTGGCCAGCACAGCATCTGAAGATGTCAACAGAACCTCTTTAATGCTCCACTATAGTTGCTTTAAACCAGACTTTGAGCTGTTTAATGGCTGAACAGGTGCCTTCCAACGTTCAATTTAACTGGTAGCAGCGAAATTAGGAAGCCCTAACTTCCCGTGAAGCCTTAAAAAACCTCTCTCTGTTCTGCTACGGCAAGATCCGGTGTTTTAGCGGTTATGTTTATCCCACTAAGTCCTTTGTCTTTGAATATGCCTGTAAATGACAACTCATCTCACATTTACCTCAAACCACGCTGCTACCTGTCAAAAGAAATTGCATTTGGGCTCATAACGACCACGATTTCCTCACGATTTGTAACCACTTGGAATCATGATGTTCCCTGCATCAACACGTAGTAAACACTTCCCAATACTTGATTAGTCACTCATCATTCAAGAAAATGCCAATTTTTTGCTAGAAAATCGAAAGGAATGAGGGTCGCGATATTCTTGTAGCGCCCCTTCATTATTTTTTAACCCCAGCGCTACAAGAATAATTTTAGTGCTATTTTTTCGTTGTTTTTCAGCCTTTAGGCATTTGCATGAAGTTTAAAAGCTGCCTGAGTAGTGATCATACATTACTATGCTCAGAATAATCATTTGTGAATCCATTCTTTGATATAATGACCTTTAAAAACCCCATCAAAATGTAAAAGATAAAAAATAAAACAAAAATATAAAATCCAAGTTCAAAAATTCACCTAACAACCAAACATTTCCCTAAAGGAAGCAAAAAATTAAACTAAAGCAAATGGGTAACTCAAAATAAAATGCAAATCAAATAAAAATTGGAGAAACAAATTACTGACTTAACAATAGGTAAATAGAAATTCGTTATTCACAGGTAAATAGAAATTCGTTGCATTAAAGTTTGTATGTTTAGTTCGTATTAAAATCACCATATGCAAATGTGATGAAAATATCTAGCTTATGGTACATGTAAACATTTTGTAGGCATCTTGGAACCAATACACAAAGAAATTGCACATCTCATGGCCGTCAAACCCGAAGCCAAACATGACGAAAAATCATGGGTATTTTCATATGAGGATCTGCAGAGACTTTATCCGTCGGTCCTCTTGGATTTCAAGCACACACTCCACAACGTCGTTCTTCTTGACGAGACTATCAGGCACAGAGGCACTCGAGTGACTTACCACCCATACGCCATGGGTCGTAGGGACACCATCTGGGGTACTGACTTCCTTGAATTCAAACCAGAAGGATGGTTGAATAAGGATGGGCATTTTATCCCGCAGAGTCCCTTCAAATTCACAGTCTTTCAAGGCGACGCACAGGTCTGTCTAGGCAAATATATGGCATTTATTCAAATGAAATATGTTGCTACAACTGTGGTTTCTATGTTCATATTGCAGTGCCTAGTTGAACATTCGGTAATGGGAAATCCAAAGCTCATTCACAGCTTGACTGCGTGCATGAAGGGTGGTTTTTTCGTTCTGCTTGGAAAGAAGAAGGTTGATTGGTAGCCCTAGTATCCCCATCATAACTTCATTCGGTCCAGTATTTTTCACTTATAAAAATACATTTATAAAATAAAGGAAATCCAAATACCATCAATTATACTTTCAGCTTTTAACTCTCATTTATTAATATCCTTAAAAAATTAAAATATAAATCCATCGTCTTTTTTTTGAACAAAATTTTAATTAGGTTCTGAAAAAATTAAAATATAAATCCCATGTATTCTTCTTGAAGCAAAATTTCAATCAGGTAAGAACCCATATATTTAATAAAATAATAAAAACAATCTATGTTTGCTCAAATAATTTTGATTTGGATTCAAGTTAATGAAACTTCATTGTATGTTGATAATTTTTATTCTTCAATAGTTGCTTCAATTAAGGATTTTAGCAACAAATTTGAGAAAAGGTCACAAAGGTTGAATATAAGTTAATTACTTTTAAGAAAATGAAATTTTAGTAGATGAATTTCAATCTTCAAATTTGCTTCTATAGAGGCATTTAACAACAAAGTGGAGATATGGTCACAAAGGTTGAATATGTGCTAGGTACATCTAAGCAAATAAAAGATATGTTCTATGGGGTTGAAGAGGATGATTTGAATTTTGTAAGTATTACAAGTAGCAATTCAACTTCCTTATCTTTAATTTGTAAACCAAAACTATATTTAGTTGAAAAAAATAAGCCTTTTGAAATTGAAGTTATCCAAATAATTATAAGTGCACAACTCTCCAAATAGAAAGTAACTCCAATAGAAAAAAGCTCTTTTTCTATTAGTTAGATCCTTTATTTTCTCCCAAAACTTTTCATTCATATGGAAAACCTTCATAAAATAATTAATGATAATGTGAATATAGTTATATATTAATTAATGTTCTTGGAAATGTTTAACATTGTCATTTTACGCTAAAAACCTCACTTTATTTTATAATAACAAGGTATACGGTAAAGGGTCATGACACGATCCTAGGTAAATATTTAAAACAAAATTTTGATGTGAGTCCACAAGGAAAAGAACCCGGGTTAAGGAAAAAGTTAAAATAACACAATAACAAAGTTTTGACGTGAGCCCACAAGGCAAAGAACCCGTGTTAAGGAAAAGTGAAAATAACATAATAATCTTGCTTTGCCATGAAGCATTCATGCCGACTAGAGAAAAAAAGCGATGCCACGTAGCATGCTGGGTTGGAAAGCGAAAAAAATAAAACCGATGAATTAAAACTTGTGTGTACCCACGGGCCACTACTATTACTATTTCTTTTATTGTCGGATAAGTATCAGGGCTGAGGGGCTCTGTTATTGATACAATTTGGAAATTACTGGGTTATGTTTGAGTTGCTTTCTAATCTAAGGATTTTATAATAAAAAACCTGAAAAAAGACATCCATAACATTTGGCAGTCCTAGGGCTAGGCGTTTCTGTGATTCAATATATATTCGATTTCGAAGTTCAGAATGTGTTGGTTTTACGTTAACTAGCTCAAAAAATCATGAAAATTATACCCATTAAGTCTCTTTTCCTAATGGGTAGGATATTCCATCATTTTGAAGAGCTTAGCACACCATGAATACGCCTTCTCTGAGGTGATTTGTGGTTTTCTCATCAATTTTGTGTAGTTACATCAATTCAATCTGAATTTGTAGTGGCGTTATTTATGATTTTGCAGTGGGTTTATTATCCTTCATTCTCCACGAACATAGTAACTAATTACATCTATGTATTTTCAACAAATTTATAGTTTTGAAGTAGATATGTTAAAGAAATTAGCCATTGGTTTGCCTTCAAAGCAATCCCATCCAAGGGAAATTTCAGCAGGTAGACATGAGTTTGGATGGGGAGCATCACCAGATGCCGCCATAAGTAAAGGACCCACCAAGCAAAACTACGCCACCACCACCATCAGTCTTTCCCTGATAGCCATTGTTGAAGTTCAAGGCAGCTCTTTACTAGTGGTAATCTGCTAAATTGTCTTTGCTCCATGACTGATTTCGCCCTGATTTCACTACCTGACATTCAACTTTGCATTACATGATGTCGAATTGGATCGTGTCATGACCAAGAACGAGGGTTAGAGGGTGAAATGTGCACAATTTGATAAGCTTCTCCCATTGACGTGGGATTCAGGGATCTGATATTGCAATGGTGCTATTATGCTCCACTGTTGTCGACAGGAATGCCTCACTACCGAACGACACGAACACCACAGAGGACACCCTATGCTTGTCAAGCCATTCCAGAAGATCGGAGCCCTCGCCACGGACAAGAGTGGCCAACTCAACCCTGTTGTCACAAATAACCTGTCCTCATAAATATGTTACAAAATATGTGGACACATGGTGACTCCTCTCAGGATGTCGACAGACGATGAAACCTGTAGAGGAACAACCCCGTAAATAACACCTTCGGTGTAATAAAATAAGAGATCGCGTTCAATGATCAAATTTGAAGGGTGGGTGTTAATTTCAATTGGAAGGGCATTTATTCTCTCAGCCCTTCAGAGATGAAGGGCAATATAAATAATTGTACTTTAATTGACAAGTATAAATTAACCAAACCCTTTCACACAAAAAAAATGCAAAAAACAAATATTGTTCTTTCAGGGCTTGTTCTGAAAGCATGCATGTATGTTATGGAGGGGCCTAAGTCAATTGAATCCTTGCAACTCATTACATGTCTGAGTCTAACAATCTGCCTTTTAAATTGAACCAGAATACTAAAAGAAGTTTATTAATGGCTGATTTCAGAAAGTTATAGGTGTGAGTAATTAAGTGCTTGTGGCTCTAAAATTTGTTGTGTTTTGTACCAATCCACGATTCAATGAATCCATACTCACGGGTAGGAATTTAAATTATTTAATGAAAATAATTAATGTGTATAACCTCTATGTCGAGACCATTTTCCATGTTGATTCTTGCCACTACCCTCTTTATTGTCTTACCAAAAGGCATGATAGTGAGGAAGAAGACCTAAAATTATGGACTTCACCTTCAATGAATGCCTTACAATCACATTGGTAAGGAGTGATAAGAATATCAGAACAATCAAACTTGTCAAATCTCAATTGATAGTGTTAATTAAAGACTTATAAGGTAAATTTAATATAAGACTTACTTATAGTTCTCTCTTACTCTTTGCATCTTGACAATTTAATATTTTATGGTTGTCTTTGCGCCTTGACCCAACTCGTATTATAAGGTGAGGATGTGCAGACATAATAATCCTTAGTTATGACCATGAGATGAGGATTTAAAGAGAAGAGGATGTAAAGACAAGTAATTTTTATAAGTATTTTGGTAGCGATGAGGACAAATGTCGTGAGAAACCACAAATGTTTGGAAGGATGGAGGGAGATAACATCACGATCATGCCGCTCATCAAACTGAAGACTATTCGTGAGCCAACAATTGTTTTTTTAATTTTATTGATAACCATTGTTTCTCCATATCGTGTGCCCAATGACACCTCTCTATAGCAATGCATAAATCAATTTCTTCACAGTTTGTGATCCTAGCTACATGCCATTATTTGTATTTGCAAGACATCGAGTGTTCTTTATAGTTGTCGTGAGTCCATGATATTCATGCAAGAAATGAAGTCTTGTAGAGGAGGACTTTTCAAACCGACCTTTTGAATTTCATTTTGATGAAAAAAAAGTGGACATTGGTAGCGAGGTTCACATATAAGGTAGTATGCACAAATTTTTGAGCTCGTTTTGGGCCTAGTAGTAGACTAGTAGTTGCTGACACATTGTCACACTTTAGATTACAGCCCCAAGTGACTCGGGAGTCAGAGTCACATCTCGATGGCTAGTGCCTCATAGTCATTAATGATTACTGGCCATCTTCAACAACTAAGCACCGAGTGCATGACATGAGTGAGTAAGTGATTATAATTTATCATATTTACAATATTTTGAATGATGAGTTGAACTTTATAGCATAGGAATTTCAACATCTTGAGAAATTTATATGAATGGGCAATTTCAAATGTTGCTCTTCTTTTGAAATGTTGATATAAATTATACCCTTATTTATTGGAAAGGTAAAATTCAAATTTTAAATATTTTTTGAAGGGCAATTTTAACTTTACACTTCTGGAAAGGGCTAGAACCCTTTGGAAGGGCTGTGAAGGGTTCGATTTTGAACGTTGATCGCATTCATCTCTATTTTAAGAATAGAATATAATATACGATTTGGAAACGCAAACGCGTCTTAGTGAGTTTTATAAAATTAATAAATTTAATTTAAAAGAATAGAAAGCGTAGAATAAAAGGAAACTCTAATCTATCTACATCGAGAATATGAAAAGAGATTCATAGAGAAATAAGAGTTTTGTTGTATTTATAGAATATTTTGAAGAATCAAAGTCGAAAAGGTGTTGAGTGGAGGTTTTATGGTCTTACCATTTGAGTCAATGGTAGTGAGTTAAGATGTTAGTTAGGGAGTGATGTGAGAAAGTTAGAAGAACGAAGTATTAATGTAATACATGTATTTTGATGATTTAGTTGATATAGTTTGCTATATTTTGATTATTTATTTTGGAGAAAGATTAAGCAAATCCAGAAGCATTTTATAACATAACAATACATTATATCTTATTTTTTTTATAGAAGTGGGTCTTTCCCCTCTTGAGAGCTTGGTTAAACCATTGGGAGATCGACAAAAATATAGCATTGCAAAATATTAATAACATTAAAAATATTGTTACTTCTAAGTTTAAAGAGAAATTGTGGTGTGAGAAAGATTTAGAGGCTAAAAGAAAGTTAAGATATTATAAGGAGGTCATCAACCCTACTCTAGAAGATCAAAAGTATCTCTTAGTTTTAACCAGTTCAAAGAAAAAAACTAATATAGCCAAGATAAGAACAAACTCTCATGAGCTCCATAGTGAAACAGGTCGTTGGACAGTTCCTAAAACACCGGATCTGCCATCTCTGTGAGAATAGGAACATTGAAGATGAAAATCACTTCCTCTTAGAGTGCCCTGTGTACACCCACATTAGATCTCAGTTTTATAATCTTTGTTGCAACACCGACCTTCCTATCATTTTAACTTGTCAAAATTATAGTGAGCTCGGGACGCTTCTCACCAAACTCTTTGAGCATAGTAATACAATTTTAAAACAAACTAATTAATTGGTTTCTTTAGGTCCGATAGACCAAATTTGGTCTCAGTGGACATTATCCAACACTACCATCATCATCATGTTATTAAAAAAAGATTAAATATTTATAATATTTATAATGAATCTTAATAAAACAAATTATTATTTTTAATTTTATAAACATTTAAAGATAAATATTTTATTTCTAATTTTATAAACATTTAAAATATTTAAAGTTGATATTTTGAATAATAATTATAATAATACGATACTCATTATATTGAGTACTTTGTTTTGTTGTTACATTAATATTTATCATGCATCTTTTTATCCACCCGTAAGCATACTATGATGTATTGCATAATTTAATAAACAGACTATGTTTTGTGTTGCATGATCTAAATGTATAATAAAAATATTTTAAAAGGTTAAATTTATTTTTATATTTAAAAGTACAATTTCAACAATTAAAAATTATCCAAATAATATAATTTTTAAATTGTATATAGATATCTTCTTAATCTCTAACCTCACCACCAAAGGAAAGGACAAATAAATTACATAACTAGAATCATTAAGCCATGTACAACACCACTACTAAAGTGGGTATCATTTCTTCATGGTGTAGTTTAAATATTCTATATTTTTCAACTTTTTCTAAGTGTGTTTTGTTAGGAGACTAGTTGGAAATCTATAAAGAAATCTTAGAATCATATATATTGACTATAAAAATTACATAATTTGTTTAAAGGCTAGTTGGAAATCTATAAAAAAAAATTCTTAGAATTACATATATTGATTATAAAATTTACATAGTTTGGTTGTAATTGAGACATTTGAAAGTTATGAATCTATTTATAAATTCAAATATACAATTTAAACATTTCTAAATTTAAAATTTACCAAAAAACATCACACTGAAAAATCCAAAACCTAGAATAAATAAACTACTCCTTTCATCACTTAGGTATGTTGACCGTTAACACACAACTGGAACGCCAACAGTGTTGGAATTTCACTAGAATTTTCCCTGTCATAGTATTTTTTTTTAATGTTTTGGGGTTTAACATCCCCCTTCACTAAACATTTTTCCTAAATATGTACCTGTCAGTAATGACGTTTTCCCGAAATATGTACCTTCCAGCAATAACGTTTTTCCTACATATATGTATTTGCCAGTAATAATGTTTTAGAAATCTAGCTAAAAATACAACGATTTGCACCTCTTTGCCGAAATCCAAAAGTTCAAGGAAGGCAGAGTTCAATTGATCTAGAACTATGCTATTTTTCAAGCATTTGGGTCAGTTTAGAATAGGAAGGACATAACACAAATTCCAAGCTTAAAATTGTATCTTATCAATTGATATGTGGGTTATCTAATGTCTTCTTGAACTTTCATGCCATCTTCCAGGCTTCCTTTGTTTGATTTTGCTACTTTAACTTAGAGATATTCATCACATGAAGGATTTATTGTTCACTTGTAGAGATTTATCAATTTTTTGAAACTTGTAGACATGAATTCCTAGCCCCATAGAGGCCACAATTGACCATCCTCTCATAGTGATAAAAAACTAAAACTTTCAAATCTTAAGAGGCAAGTAGAACAATGTTTATAAAATTTTCATTGAATTGTATAATATCGGGTTTATGCAAACTTTCAACTTTATGTATAATTGAACTTGAATTTACTGCTAAATTAGACAACAAGAAGAATACAAAACTCCATTTCATAGCTAATATAAACACCTATTAACTTAATTTAAGTGTTTTTCATAAAATGTGGTACATTTTTTTGGATGAAATAATATACATGGAACCTAGTAGGGCTTTGGAGATTTCTAAATTGACTTTTATAATTAGAATATGCAATTGCAATGAATTTAGTCAATTTCAGTTAAATTTAATGGTTAGGCTTTGGTGATGGTAAATATAAAAGTACAAAACTTAGATTTCATCTTTGAAGTTAACAATGACACTCAAATAGTTCATTTTAAAAACTTTTATCTAAATCTTAAAAACCAAAAAAAATTGTAATCATGAATATGTTACTTATACTCAAATTTCACATTATTAGACAAATGCAAATGATTTGAATTGTTAAAATTGAAACTACAAAATCTGAAAACAAAATCATATTCCCAAAAAACATTAAAAGAAAACTGATATAAGTGTCTCTTATTTAAGAAACCATCAAAAGTAAACTAATATAAGTGTCTCTTATTTCAAAAAAATGTTATAACAAAAGAACAAGAACAAGTTCACTAACTTTTTTGGAATCTTATTAGAATTTCATTTAAAATAGTAATATTACTTTATTGATAAAAATGTAGATGGAATTTGAGACCAAGTTGCAATGGAATCAAGATTCTTCAACAAGTAGGAATACTATAGTCCTTGTTCAAAACAATGTTGATAAGTTGATGGGTTGATATGAGGGATATTAGGATTAGGATGTATATGAATCATCCTTGTATCTCGATTCTTCTTGACCTCGGATTTAGTATCCTCCTAATTCAATTAAGGATTTATATCTTTGTCCTTACCAAGTACAACTCGGTTAATCTTGGGTTGAATTTCCCGAGGCTTTTATCTTCATAGTTCGTCCTTTTTTCCTAGTGATTGGTATTATTGTGAGGCACCTTATTAGTAGGGATATTACCTATCCTCCTCATATGTAGAATTGTATAAAACCAAATATTGAAGCCCAACATTCCTTTTACTTTATGTAGTGATGAACACTGGTTCACAAAGTGTTGAAAGAAGTCATTAAAGCATCTAATTAAACTCCTTATGCAGAAGAATCTTGTTAACTTTATTTCATTAATCAAGAAATCTAAAAGGTCAATTTAGTCAACATTTACAAGTATAATTTGTTAATGTTGTTTTTCTATTGAAATTCTAGGTGGTAATTTGTTTATTGATATCTTCCTTACACTTTGTTAATAGTGCTTTTTCTCTGGCAATGAATTTTCATCCTTCAGTTATTACCCAAATGATTTTTCTCAAACATTGAATGAATATGCATATTTTGATTTTTCTCTTTCTTGTTAAGGGTCCTTTCATGATACCTTTACAAGGTTTTCAACATTCTCCATGTACTTTATTCATGGGTAAATTTATTGGGAGTAACTTATATTAAGAAAGCATGCAATGCTATTGTATCTAAGACAATAATTATCACATGTAATGTAAAATAAAACATCAATATACATTAATCATTTATATGTAAATAAATACACACACTTATAGGATACTCATATTCTACATCTTGAGTGTTTTATAAATTGATTGAAATAGAAATCTGACAACAAATTCAACCTTGGAGGCGGGGCCTTGAATTGACAAGCTATACTCAAATTGTGCGTCTTACTTCATTGGGAATCACAATATTCATTGGTTGTAAACAATGGCTTAGTGGTCCCTATTCAACCTTTACACAAGAAGCACCAAGGTTTGAACAATGTAAAATATCTACAGGGAAGTCACTATTCTTCCAAGTTGCAACTTGCTACATTATTTATCTAGTCCTTCACATAGTTCTAGGCTTGAATATTCATAATTTATTCCACGTCTATTCCAACTTGACCCTTTGCATAGGCCCCCACCCAAATATTCACACACAATTACAAGTTCCTTTATGTGTTCAATGTCTTCACACACAATTCTATCCTTGGTCTTTCACAGGGTTCCAGGCTCGATCTTTCACTCATAGTTCTAGGCTCTATCCTTCACATAGTTTTAGGTCTTCAATATAGCCTATAAAAATAAGTTCTCACTTTGATAGGTTAATACACAATAAACTACCATCCCTCTTTGATGCAATTAAAAATAAAACAAATTAGGAGTTTGAATGTTTCTTCCTTATTCAGAAAGGGAATTTCTTCAAACGGATCCTCACTTATTAAGTCAACCATTATCCTATTCTCAAACAAGGAGGATGGTACTAGAAAGTCAAATCCTGATCTATTTTAACCCTAAAATCCTCCAAAACTCCAAGCACCTGAAGCACTTGAGAAAGAGGGTTGTGTTGCCAATGATTTTGCTAATTCTTCACCCTCAGTGCCCGATTGACCATTTTTTCTAGATTGGATATTTAAGATTATCCTCATTGGTATTAAATACCTTTGCACTAAGACTTTACAAGGGGTTTAGGATGTGTGAATGATGACGACATGGACAAAAATGTTGACGGGCTCAGATTTCTGGGGACATTCATGATGGGAAATAATATCGCCAAACTTATTTATATCGTTGCAAATAATTTTAATTATAGTGAGTGCAGGCTTAAATATGCAATTCCACTTTTGCAAAGATTACATATTGATGGTGAATAATTATCAGAATAAGTTTAAACTAAACAAGGGATCATAGATGTTTGCAAATTCTTTGCGGGGCAAAAATAATACATCGAGGGAAGGATGTGGTGTTTGAGCAATTTTAGGTTTCTTGGAGAAAACAATTTTGAAATTAATGAGAACCAAATTCATAAGGGATCATAGATGTTTGCAAATGCTTTGCGGGTCGAAAATAATAAATCAATGGAAGACTGCGGTGTTCGAGCAATTTTAGGTTTCTTGGAGAAAATAATTTTGAAATTAATGAGAACCAAATTCATAATTAGGAGAAAATTGGAAGTAGTGCTTTGTTATTTTCAAATCAAGGTAGTAACCCTCCTCTCTATCTTTCATTGCCTTTAAATGCATTATTGGAATTTTTATACATACATAACAACTATTGATTTTCTATTGGAACTTGGTAGCATATTGCATTGGTTATTGCTTTGAGTCCCAGCCTCCTCTAGGCTCCCAAATTGTAGGTTGGCACTAGTAGCATTGTTTACCCCATTGCAGGTTGCAACCTAAAAACTAAAGGGAACACTGGTGATGGGTAAATATTGATTCAACCTGGGACATTCACATGATAGAAACGGTCAGCTAAAAATGAGCTTAATAAATAATGAAAACCCTAGCTCCAGGAAAACACAAATAAAATCACTACCAATACATTAAAAAGGGAAGAAATATGATAATCTTACCAAGAAGCCAAGGTTGAATGTTGGAACCAACAAAATCAACAAGAATCAAGATTGTTGAAAAAATTGAACCAACTACTAAAGCATTAATCCTTTAGAATCCCCAGGTGTCCCAAAATACATCCAATTCCAAGTGTTCTTGAATCCTCATGCAGCTAGGAGAGGCAGGAGCCCCAAAGATTTATTAATCCCAAGTTCCCCAGTGAGGAAATGGCGCTTATACGTGGGGTCTCGAGGCTATTAAAATTTCCTACTGATGAAATGATGTTATGGAGAAAGTTGGAATTTTCATTTATTTGTTGTTGTCACTAACTAATTCACTTGGTTGGAAGTGGAACAACCTAACAATGTTGTTGAGCATAATTTCCTGCAACACTCACTAGATTCGAACTTGAGACTTGCTAGATCAAAACTATGAACGAATCTTTGTAATTTCCTAGCCAAAATGGCTGACTTTCGATTCCATGGATGTAGTACAGAATAAGAGGAATCGAATGACTGTGAGGACCGGTAGTGAAAGCTTTTGTGGAGAATTGAATATATATGATTCACCAATTACCTAAAAACCCTGCAAATGTGGAGCCTAGACCCAACCGTAACAATTCTGGAGCATGTGGTTAAAAACCCCAGTGATGCTAGTATGCTTCCATTTTTGTAAAATGAAGGCCTGTGGGTAGTGGCCTACCAATCGTCAAAGTCTGGACTCTGGAGATTTCTAATTATGCGATGTGCCACTGCCATCTATGGGGTGGGTCATCCCATCTTGATATTCATATAACTGATAATCCAATTCAGTCTTCAAAGTTCATATGATAGCTCACAAAAAATTTGCATTCAATGACATTCATGGTTCACCAATCACATTTATGAATTTAGGTGGATGGTTCTAGGTGGACATTGATAGCTGGAAAGTTGAGTTTGGCCATCTCGGAGTCTAATGTAAGGGATTTGAACTATGAATGAATTATGAGGCTATCAACTCAGAGACTTAGGCTTGCCCGATGCTTCCCCCACACTCCAGGCTGGCTCCTACCTCCCGGGTTCAACCCATGGACCTACTCTAATACTCCTAGACCCAGTCTTATATTAATACTATCATAACATTTTGAAAAAAATGTAAACCGTTAAAACTACGTTTTATGAAAATATTCAACTTTCTAACAAAATGACTTTGTCTAATTTTTACCACTCTTTGATGATAAAAATGTTGGAAAACGGGAAAATTCCCATCAAATCCAACTCTCAACGCCAGTAGCATGTTCTACTTTCCAACCAAGATGTAGAAGGAGAAAGTCAATAAGTCGACTTGAACAAGGACCGACTTAGTCGATCAGTCGACTAAGTCGATGGGATGACTTAGTCGATTAGCCAACTAAGTCGGTCGACCGACTAAACCAAAAGATTAGGTCGGCTATCTAAAAGTCGCGTCGGTTCACCGAACCGACAGGTAGTTATTTTGTAACCGTCTGTAAATTGTATATATTAGGTTGTTGAGCCAAACGAGAACTCAGTTCAGTTCTCTGTATTGTATGAACTCATTATAATAATATAATCTGTTTAATCCTATCTGTTCTGGTGTCTTGTCTCTGTTCTATATTTATGTATGTTTTAGTATGTATTATTGGTAACCTTATGTGATCTGTGAGATTACAACATTGAGCTGCTACCTCATTCATTTCAAGCGTGTGGGATTCATTTCATGCACACATGGAATATGTTTCTATGTTTCTTCTCATTCCCGTTATCTGCCATGCTCATGATGTTTTCACACGACACCTTATTTGTTGTCGGGAATTGCATTCACATGTCACAATGTTTTCATTTACTTTATCATAAATTAATTATTAATGTCACTTTCTAAACTCACTTTAAATTAATTATTAATGTCACTTTATAAAGTCTTTTTAGTCTAGGTGACGTTAATAATTAATCAATTCATTTTTTGTCGACTATAGCCTACGGGAATTAGATAATCTAATGAGTCACTCATGGTGCCTATTCAAAAAGGGACATTATAGTCCTCCCTTCTCGAAATTGCTTGTTCTAAAACAACTGCAAGTTGAGGCGCTACAATATCTATTCATTCTCCCAACTGGTATCCTCCATAGGCATATGTCTCCACCTGACCAATGTTAGAATAATCAACCCATAGTTACCTACCTTAGACATTAATTAATCCATTTTTGTCTTATTTGCCTAGTTTCCAATATTCCACTGTATGCAAGTTGTCTTCCACATGCCATAGAAGTCAAGCTTGCTAAAAATGAGTCATGGAGCACTTGGAAAACCTCCTGGAATCCATATTTAGCATATCTACTTTATTCCAGATCCTCCCTAGTGCATATCTTCTTTTTCTGCTAAGTTTCCTGCTTTATTGAGATTTATGGCAAAAGGGAAAGTAAGACTAGGTGTAGTTGACTTGTTTTTTTCCCTCATCATCCTCCATTCTTTTCTCCTAATAAAAGCATGTATGAGTTTTCTTTCCATCCCTTATTAGCTTGCCTACTTGAATTTTCCAATTCGCGAGCCTCTAAGTGGATTTGGAAACTGCTTTATGCACCTATGGGGGATTTGACTAGATTTAGTAAGCCTGCTTTTTGACTATTTTGAATGGCATCCTTATGCATTAGAATTTCTCATGTAATTATATATTTCAGCAGCCTATGAATTTATAAGTTTGTCTATTGTACGCTTATTCAATACAGATTAGTGTTATGCTCCAATTTCAGTCTCCTTTGTATGTAAATCTGCATGTTTGATTAGCAATTTTGTGAATGCAATTGTTCTATCACTTGGGTTCAATTTCCACATGGTGTTAGAGCCTTTGTATATCGATTTCTCTCCTTCCATATTGCTATTGTAGGTTCGATATCTTGACTGGGAGAATTCTGCTGACTGAAGGGCACAGTTTCTGAGCTATGGATCAATCTAAGAAGATCATCTTGACTCCATTTAATTTCTTTGAATGGAAAGCAGAGATGGAGATACTATTGAGAGTGAAAGGTCTCTACATGGTGACTATGGAAATTGAGGTAGAGCCCAATGCAGCTACAGAGAAAATTAAATGGCACAATAGGAGGGATGAGGCCTATGGTCTTTTATGTCTGAGCATATCAAGAGACCTCCTCTTCCATCTTGATGGATTGAAATCACCTAATGAAGTGTGGGAGAAGCTTGTAGAGATTTTTGGTAAGATAGATGAGATGAGAGGACATCAAATCGAGAATGAATTGATCTCTTTGAGTCCCAACAGCTTCGAATCCCTGCAACTCTACTTTTCCAAGTTTAAAGCCCTTGTTTTGCAGCTAAAACAGTGTGGAATTGAAAAGAAGGAAGAGAAACTAGTTTTTGCCATACTCTCGAAGCTTGGCCCTGACTATTCAGTATTATTTTTGACCTTCCATGCCACAAATTTGATAGCTCAAGCTTGGAAGATGCCTAAGCTTGCAGAGTTCATGGAATCCCTCACACAAGAACAAGATAAACTGGTGATGATGGGCACCATCAAACCTTCCAAATACCAAGCTTTGGTTGCTGGAGATTTGAGGGTGGATTCAAAAGGCAAGAAGAAAGCTAAGAAGCCACTTGATCAAAAGAGAGACAAGAACAAGTCTCAGGAGGAGCCCTAAGGCTCCAAGAAGAACTTCTAGAAGAAGAAGAACAAAGGAGAAATGAGCAAGTGCGCATACTGCAGTAAGGGCTATCATCCTGAAAGCTCCTACATGAAGAAGCAAATTGACATGTTGACCCAAATATTGTAGAAGAATAACATCTCCCTTCCTGATTGCTCAAAGAAGAGGGAAGGAGGATCAAATTCAGAGGACAGAGAGAGAGTACATGCTTTGGTTGCTGGCACATCAAGGTCACCTAGCTTCATCATAGACTCTGGAGCTTCAAGACATATGGTTTCGACCAGGGAGGCATTCTCCTCTCTTGACATGTCGAAAGGTCCACCAATAGTGCTGGGAGATGACTCTCTCACTGACAGTTTGGGGAAAGGAAGGATTGATCTTGACCATGGTAAGTTCAGTAATGTATTGTATGTTCCAGGTCTTGCCTCTAACCTCTTGTCAGTGTATCAAAAGACCCACACAGGGTCTCCAAAGAAGGTCATATTCTCCCCTGATGATGTTTAGATCACAGAGATCTCAAATGGTAAAGTCATTACAAAAGGAGTTGTAGATCACACTTCGAAGGTATACATGTTTTCACATTTTCTACCCTACTCAAACCCCTCTACTCTTCTGATTCATGCTAATGAGGCAAGCAAGATTTGGCATGAAAGATTTGGCCATCTTAACTATAAGTATCTTTCTAATCTAAGTGAAAAATAAATGGTCATATGGTTACCAAAGATTAAGTTTTCCAAGGGAGTCTGTCAAGGTTGTATCCTAGGAAAACACCCAGAGCATAAATTTGAGAGAGCTAGTCATGAGAGAACCTCTGCACCTCTTGAGTTGATCAATAGTGATGTTGCTGGTCCATTTACTCATATTTCAATGAGTCAATCCAAATATGCATTGAACTTCATAGATGAATTTTCCAGGTATTGTTGGGTTTACTTCCTAAAGCATAAGTCTGAATTTTTTGGCTTCTTCAAAGTCTTTAAGGCTTTGGTTGAAAACCAGTCTGGGAGGAGACTCAAGATCCTCAGATCTGACAATGGTGGTGAGTATGTCAAGTCTAAGTTCATTCAATATTGTGAAGATGCAGGTATTCAGATGCAACATTCAATCCCTTACACACCACAACAAAATGGTGTTGCCGAGAGAAAGAACAGATCACTAAAGGAGATGGCAACCTGTATGATGGAGGCTAAAATTTTTCCACCAAAGTTTTGGGCCGAGGCTATAAACTATGCATCCTATATCCAGAATAGGGTGCCTCATAAAAAAATTGATGGTATGACTCCTTTCAAATCTTGGAGTGGGCACAAGCCAGATGTGACCCATTTCAGGATTTTTGGCTCAAAGGCTTGGGCTAGAATTCCAACTGAAAAGAGAAAGGATTTGCAGCCCCAAAGCCAAGAATGCCTATTTTTTGGGTATTTTGAAGATTAAAAAGGGTACAAGATGATCAATTTGAGCACAAACAAAGCCTTCATTGAAAGGAGTGTGCAGTTCCAAGAAGAGCCTTGAGCAGCAGTTGAAGTTGGAGAGTCTTCTTCACCACCAAAACCATTGAATGTAAGTGGAGAGACAAATGAGTTTGCTGATTCTGATATGTCTAATAATGATGATTTAAATGCAGATATTGATATTCCTACAAGACCAAAATGGGAAGCAAAGACCATTCATGCAGCTGGGGAACTAGCTGAAAATCCTAGTGATTCTAGGAGGACTAGATCTCAGTTTGAGAGTGGCCTATGTATGAAAGACCCTTTGTTTGCAGAGAAGTGCTATCTGATGGTTGAATCAGACCCAAAAAAATATGAAGATGCAGCACATGATCCAAGATGGAAAACAACCATGAAAGAAGAATTCAACTCACTCCAGAAGAACAACACTTGGGAGCTGGTTGATCTTCCCCCAGGGAGGAAGCTTGTTCAATGTAAGTGGGTTTTCAAAACTAAGTTTGCTTCTGATGGTTCACCTTTGAAATATAAGGAAATATTAGTAGCCAAGGGTTACTCACTAGTACATGGTATTGACTACAGTGAAACCTTTGCACCAGTGGCAAAGATGGACTCCATAAGGCTAGCCTTAGCCATTGCAGCTTTGAAGCAGTGGGAGGTACATCACATGGGTGTGAAGTGTGATTTCCTAAATGGAGATATTACTGAAGATATTTACATGCAGCAGCCTAAAGGGTTTGTTTCTAATCCATCTTTTGTGTGTAGTTTAAAGAAATCATTGTATGGGCTCAAGCAAGCCCCCAGGGCTTGGTATGCCAAGATTGATGGCTTTCTGCTGTCATTGAGTTTTGTTCGATGCAAGTATGATACTAATGTTTATTTGAATCTGATTCATGGTTCTTTGATGATTATTGTCTTGTATGTGGATGACCTTCTGATTACAGGAAGTTCAAAGAAAGAAATTTCCTCCTTGAAGGATGCAATGAACCATGCATTTTCTATGACTGATTTGGGGTTGTTGAGTCAATTCTTGGGTCTCAAAATTGCTCAATCCCAACATGGAATAAAAGTACATCAGTCCAAGTATGCTTTAGATTTGTTGAACAAGTTCAACATGAAATATTGCAAGCCAAGCAAGACTCCCTTCCTTTCAGGAGTTAAGCTTGAAGAAGCAGGTTCTTCTCCTATGGTAAATAATACACTATATAGGTAGTTGATTGGGTGTTTGTTGTACCTTACCCACACTTGACCTGATCTTGTTGGAGTATCGGGTACCTCCACATGGTATAACCGCCGCACCTCTGGGAATATAAAACAATTGGTTTAACCACCACTCCTGGTGATAGGGCCTTGTGTTGGGTTTCAAATGTTCACCAACATCTGCAAGTTTTGGTGTAACGACAAACCTTACATGGTATCAGAGTAGAGGTTTCAGGTTCAATTCCACCGAGCTACGCCGAAGGTGGGGTGTTGGAGTATCGGGTACCTCCACATGGTATAACCGTCACACCTCTGGGAATATAAAACAAGTGGTTTAACCACCACTCCTGGTGATAGGGCCTTGTGCTGGGTTTCAAATGTTCACCAACATCTGCAGGTTTTGGTGTAACGACAAACCTTACAGATATTTCTTATGCAGTAAGTGTGGCTTCAAGATACATGGATCAGCCTCATGAGATCCATTGGAAAGCAACCAAAAGGATCCTTAACTTTGTTCAGGGAACAAGAACTCATGGGATCTTCTACAAAGCTAAATATGATCTTGATTTGATTGGGTTTACTGACAGTGATTGGGCAGGTGACAACAAAGATTGAAAGTCAACATCAGGATATGTGTTCATTCTTGCTGAATGACCAATCAGCTAGTCAAGCAAGAAATAGAGTGCCATAGCACTCTCATCTACAGAAGCAGAGTACAAAGGAGTTGTAAATGCAACAACTCAATGTTTATGGTTGCAGGGGATACTTGGTGAGTGTGGCTTCGAAGTAGAGTTTTCAACTATTATCTATTGTGATAATTAGAGCACCATTCGAATCTACACTGATCTAGTTTAGAGACAGAGAACCAAACAAATTGAGATCCATATGCACTACATCAGACAACTTGTGCATGATGGCACCATTCACCTACTCTTATGTGCATCTTCAGAACAAGTAGCAGACATCTTCACCAAAGTTTTTTGTGAGAAGACATTCAACAATATAAAATCACTGTTGGGGATTGCTGATCATGCTGTGAAGCATGATTGATGACAAGATTTTCAAATTTTTTTTAACTGTCCATGTTTAAGGGAGGATTTTCCCACTAGGTTTTTGCCTCTTTCCTTGGTTAAATGGACATGCAGTATGTAAAGGGTGACTAAGCCTTGTTTCTAGGCCCTATAGTTTTCTGATATTTACTGATAAATTCAGGCTTAAGGGGGGGTATTAGAATAATCAACCCATAGTTACCTACCTTAGACATTAATTAATCCATTTTTGTCTTATTTGCCTAGTTTCCAATATTCCACTCTATGCAAGTTGTCTTCCACATGCCATAGAAGTAAAACTTGGTAAAAATGAGTCATGGAGCACTTGGGAAACCTCATGGAATCCATATTTATCATATCTACTTTATTCCAGATCCTCCCTAGCGCATATCTGCTTTTTCTGCTAAGTTGCCTACTTTATTGAGATTTATGGCAAAAGGGAAAGTAAGACTAGGTGTAGTTGACTTGTTTTTTGCCCTCATCATCCTCCATTTTTTTCTCCCAATAAAAGCATGTATGAGTTGTCTTTCCATCCCTTATTAGCTTGTCTACTTGACTTTTCCAATTCGTGAGCCTCTAAGTGGATTTGGAAACTGCTTTATGCACCTATGGGAGATTCAACTAGATTTAGTAAGCCTGCTTTTTGACTATTTCGAATGGCATAATTATGCATTTGAATCTCTCATGTAATTATATATTGTAGCATCCTATGACTTCATAAGGTTGGATATTGTACACTTATTCAATACAGATTAGTGTTATGCTCCAATTTCAGTCTCCTTTGTGTGTAAATTTGCATGTTTGATTAACAATTTTGTGAGTGCAATTGTTCTATCACTTGGGTTCAATTTCCACAACCAAATACTATCGAATGACCTTGTTTATCAATTTACTCTCGTGAACCTCTAGTATCTCTTCTAGGTCCATAATAAATTGACCCTCTTCATCTAATGGTGGTATCTCTGTAGATGTCGTGACCTGTTTCCCAAATACCTTCTTGAGGCAAGACACATGAAAGATGCTATGAATATTGCTTCCCTCTGGAAGATCAAGATCATAAGCCACTTCTCCCACTCTCCTGGTGATCTTGAACATACCATAGAAGTGTGGCTTCAATTTCTCTGTACCTCTCCACTCGAGTGAAGACTGACGATAAGGATGAAGTCACAAAAATACTAAACCTCGCACCTCAAAGTTGTTCTCTGTCCCGTGTCTATCCTCATGTATTTTCTGTTGGTTTTGAGTTGTCTGTAAATTTTATTTAGACACCCAAAGGATGTCTTGGCTCTCCTAGATCCAATCCTTCTCTTTTGGATCCCTATTATCCCCAAAATCCATTTCCACAAATGAGGTGGAATCGTACCCATATAATACTCTAAATCGTGACATGTCGATTGACATGTGAAAAGTAGTATTGTAGCAATACTCACACATATGTAACCATCTGATTCGTTCCTTTCGCTACTTAATTACATAGTTTCTCAAGTAGCCTTCAACTCACTTGTTCACAATATCTATCTGCCCATCTATCCGGGGATGATAATTGGTTTTGGGAGTCAACTCTGTGCCAACCAACTCGACGAATCCCTTCCAAACATCCCAAATGAACCTATTATCTTTGTCGCTAACAATTTTTTTATGCATCCCATGTAAACGAAACACCTCTCTCAAAAATACCTCTGCCACCTGAGTTGCTATATAAGTTGAGGAAATCATGAAAAAAGTATGTGAATTTCATTAACCGGTCCACCACCACATATATGCAATCTTGGCCCTGTAATCATGGTAGACCTGTGATAAAATCCATACAGATACTCTCCCACTTATGCTCTGGAATGGGAAATGGTTGTAGGAGTCCCCTTGGATGGGCTTGTTCAGTTTTGTTATGTTGTTAGGTCATGCACTCCCTCACATGCCTTAGTACATCATCATTGATACCCTTCCAAGAGAATTTCTCTCTGATCTAGAGGTATGTTTTAAAATACCCTTGATAACATGCAGTAGGAGTATCATGTGTGGCTCTCAATATCTTCTCTTTGAGCTTGGATTATGGTACCAAGTATATCTTGTCCTTATAGAAAATGACATCATTTGATACCTTCTACATGTCATCCTGTACTAATCCATCCAATATCTCACAAGAAAATTGTAATATCTTTATCTAGATATTCTCAAATAATTCAGAATAAACCCATCATTTTTTAAATAACCCTCATGTTGAATAATTGATAAATATATCGATGATTTACATTGATAATGAAAGCCATATTAATAGGCCTTCTTGGTGACTATTCACCAAGGAATGTGTCTCTTAATTGAATTTTAATTTATTAATTGTTTATATTTATTTAATTAATGTTATTATTTATATTTGTTACATTGCCTCTCTCTTAAAAGGCTTTGTCCTCAAAGCCTTATAATGTGGTCACATCGTTCCTTGTGACGTCGTAGCTGACGAAACATGTCGATACTAACTTATGAGTGTAGAGCATAACTTACGAAATGTTGACGGATCAATCCATCCCAAATTGATTTATTGTTAGTTGTTGGGATTCCCTACCGATTTGTCGTCAAGAGTCTTGATTACATTAGTACTATTATCTTTCGACAATTCCCACTTTCTAGGATACATGTTTATATGGTTGGGGTGTCGATATGGAATTTTCACAATGTTATTTCCTTTCATGAGCATAGTCTTTTGAACATTGATCTATGCTGGACGTTGTATTTTTGGTCCTTGAGTTTTTAATGTTTCGTTTTGTATCTTTGCCAACTTGTTTTCTAATTGTATGTTATCATTTTTAAACTTTTTAATCAATTCTACTAGCGATTTTCTGTAATCTTCGGACTTCCTAAGTTGATCCTTAAGATCTTCGTTATGATTTCTAAAGCAGCTATTTTCTTCCTCGTCTAAAATTTTTCCTTCAATGTCATCAGTAGAGTGTTCTGCTTTCCGACTATTTTTCAACTTCTTAATTTTTGTGACAGACGTCTTGTTATGGTTCTTTAATCTGGAAATTTCTTCGGTGTTATTTGATAGCGTTCTTTTGACATCTTCCATCTCCAATTTGTGAGTTTTTTCAGTGTCATTCTCTTTCTGCTGGAGTTCACTAATCGGTTGTTGAAGTTGACCTAACTCTGCTTCTTGACTTTCTAATGTTCTACGGACTTGTGCCAATTTAGTATCTTTGTCCATGATGAGCTTGTTTAGACACCTTATTTCTTTTTCCAATTCATTATCGCTTCCATATGGTGGTTTGTCGTCATTTTTTTACTTTCTGATCCGGTCTTCTATGTTTTGATTGTGAAATTTTAGACAATATATTTCTTTATCCTTATTAAATAACATTTTCTCAATATCTCTTTTGGTTAGTTCCAGTTGTCGATTTTTATTTTTTAAGCGACAATTTTCATCGTCTCTTAGTGATTTGAACAAATCATTCATCTTAACCTCAACTTGTAGACGTTTATTGCTCACCTTATATTGCTCCAAATCATTCAATGTTGCTTTTAATTGCAACTTAATTATTGAATATGAGTTTTCCATTGCTTGTGATTATGTCTTTTGCTTCTTTGATGAGTCTTCTTTTAACTAACTTCTTCGACGATAAATAGTTTTCACTAGATATTGACTTCTTGTCTTCTTTAATTTTGTCCTCTTCTTATTAGGTTAAATAACCTATTCCTTTTCGAGAAATAATTATTATTAATACAATGTAAATAAATAAATAGACATTATTATATATCTTTGTGGATTGTGTGTAGATTGGGTGGTTGGGAATAAGGAATGTTATCCTCCCCACCCGAGTTCAAATCTTGATATCCTAGGTTTTATACCTTTAACTTTTATGTAAAAGTCCCTTTTAGTCTCACTTAATGTAAAAAGATCTAATATAAAAAAATTCAATTATATTCCCACTTTTAACTAAATAGCACTTCCATTAATAAAGTAGTAAGTTAAACCATGTGCGGTTTCTTAGTACAATGGGTTGTTTTTTTTTTCTTTGTTTGTTTTTTCTTTTACTTCTTCTTTTTACTTTATTTATTTATTTTTTATGGTAAGGTCACAAGACCCAGTTTGGAGATTCTCTAGTTAATTATTTGGCTAAAATTCGGTATTAGTTGATTGCCCAAGAAGGGGCTCTGATTCCATTGTAATCAAAATATTTTCTCAAAGAAATAACCATCACAAATAAGCCATATTATAATAATCCATGAATAAAGTATTTGATTGATAAAATAATAGATGATATTACAATGAGAATGACATTTGTATAAATACCCATACTGGGTGCCCTTTCGTAAGGAGGCATAACCTTTCATCAAGGTGCCTCTTCATTAATTATTAGTTTATATAATTGTTAATGTTTATTAATGTTTATATATTATATATATTTTGTTCATTACATTGCCTTCCACTTAAGGGAAGCTTTGTCCTCAAAGCTTTATTGAAGACAAGGCTTACGTCTGATGTCTTGGTTGTAATGTCATATCTCGATCCTTTATTTTAGTACTTGCGACACTTAACAAAATGAGACGATGCGAGTTACGAATTCCAAAGAAAAAAATGTTGCATTGTCTGTGATGTGGTCCATCCGAGATCTATTTTCAATGGAGGTGATTGTTGATCGTCTTGTTAGACAAATCTTCCCATTTTATGCTTAGGTTGTAGATTTTGTGTTTTTTGCTTCTAAACTTATAACTCCTTTGTTTATGTTCATTTTGACCTTGCCATTGGTCTAAATGCTTTTTGTAGTTCGGGTGTCAGTAAGGAGTTCTTGTTGCTTGTTTTATGCTAGATTGACTTCCTTTTGAAGTGTGATGGGAGCCAAATTTGTATTTGTTTCTTCTTCCTCAACTAGAATTAGTTTTATAGATAGTCTAAATGATTCCTTCTAGATTTGAACTAATTTGTTCTCTAATAGATTATTATTATTTTGAATCTTCTCAGACCTTTCGTTTTGTGATTGTTTGTCCTCTTTTAACTTCTCGATTTGTTCCTCTAGTTCTTGATCAACCTTCTTCATGGTGGATTTTTCTTCGTCCTTTCCCAGTAATTTTTACTGGAGAGCTTGAATCTTCTCTTCTAACTTTTGACTGCATTGAACTTTATCTTTTGCCTTCTTGATTTGCACAAGTAATTTTTTATTATGATCTCTTAAACGAGAGATCTCTTCTTGTTTACTTGAAACAACCTTGTTGAAATCCTTGTGTATCGACTATAATGATTTCTCATTTCCCTGCGACATCACCTTTGATATTTATATGAAGTCTTCAGATGATGTGAATTCTGATTCCAACTTAATGTTAATGTCCTGCAATGTGATTTTGTTTTGTAGGAAAATGTCATAAACTTCTTTTCAACATTTAAGATAAAAGTCCCCAATGTTTCTAGCCACGTGTTGCCGTTGCAACATTTCCCAAAAATATTTTTTGGCCCCCTTTGAAGATCTTAGTTTGCCTTGTTTTTTATTTTTAGTTTGATTAATTTTGATTGTCAGCCTTTGGCTTGTCTTTCCATCATAAAGTTTCCAAAGGTTTCATATTTTCACTAAGGAAGAAAGTTATTTTGACCCACAACAATGGATGGTTTCCCGGTTTCGAGCCACTACGGCGGACTCTTCTTTGTTTTCGAGTCGCAACATCAGGCCTATTTATGACTTGCGAGCCGCTATGGTGGTATGTTGATTTCTTCAATGGATGGTTTCCCGGTTTCGAGCCACTACGGCGGACTCTTCTTTGTTTTCGAGTCGCAACATCAGGCCTATTTATGACTTGCGAGCCGCTATGGTGGTATGTTGATTTCTTTCTTTCCCGTAGCGAATGAATTGTCGTGTTCAAGCCGCTATAGTGGACCATTTTTTGTTTTTATGCCGCTGTTTTAAAGCTTCCACTAAAATGGAAATCTTTGAGAGTAGCGCTCGCTAGGGCGGGGGGGTTTTGTTTCATTGTTCGAATTAGTCCCTTAGAGCCACTATGGTGGACGCTTCCCCTAGGGTGAGCCACTATAGCGAGCCATTTTCAAAAGTCGAGCCGCAATGGTGGGTATGTTCCTTGTTTCACTATCGCTGAAGTGGAAGGATTTTCATGATCGGGACGCTATAGCGGGTACTATTATGTTTTGTGTGTCGTCGTCCATTTACTCCCGCTACGGTGGAAATATTTGTAAGTCACGCCCTCTACAGTGATGGAATTCATGGTTCGTTTTTTATTTGACCTCTGGGAGCCTCTACCCCGAGAGCTTCTTCCAATTTGAGTTGCTACGGCGGGTGGTTTTGCATTTTTGTTACGGAGGTGTTGTCCGATGCGATGTCGCTAGGGCGGAGGCATTTTCCCGTTAACATCCGATTATAGTGGGACCCGCCTTCATAAAGGTTGTTTTGAGTTTAGAGCTACTGTTGCGGATACATCTTTGTTTTCTCTCCGATGTGATTGTTGTCGCCAAGACGCAACGAGATTGTGGGGGGATTGTGATTTGTGAGCTGCTGTTACGGATGGGTTAGTATGTTTGACCCACAGTGTCGGGGCGTTGCCCATGATAACGTATGTTTTTCGGCTCGCGATTGGTTGGCACCAACGGTGTCGGAGTTCGCACGAGCAAGTAAACTAAAAGTTTTAAAGCCCAAAAAGCATGTTTATTTTCACAATTCGAAGTCGTTTTACCATTTGTTTTTTACAGAGTCTGTTTGAATTTGGAGAACGTTTTCCCTTCGAAGCTTATTGTGCGGATTCCTTAGTGGAGCTCATATGGCTCATGCTCTCTAGTCATTTTCAGTTGCATGGAGAATTTTTTTTCTAATCGGACAGGTAGGCTTCTTATCCCTTTTTCTAGTGGTTAAATTGTTAAGGTTGGTAAGCTGTCTGTCGTCGATGGTGGGTTAGGTTTGTGGCCTGGTTTATAGGGGGTTTTTTGAGCCCATTTTTCCTTTAGGTTTGGTCGTTTTCATTTTAGGTTTACCCTGGTAGTAACCCGCCTGCAAAGCCCATTTGCTTATCTAGAAGCGTTTTTTCACCCAATCGGCTAGGTTAATGATAGGTGTTCAGAGAACCAGTTTTGATGCCAGCATGAAGCTCGCCAATACCCCTCCCATAGGCATTGGTGAGGACCACGTTTTCCATTGTTCGCACAGAGTCAGTAGATGGCTGGTTTGTATGTATTGGCTGTGGGACCTTGGGCCTAGTTTTACCCTGAGATACCACCGCCGCGATCCAAAGTTTTTTGTACCTGTGAGAGAGTTAAGGCCATTTTGGGGGCTTTCTGTATTTTAAAGTAGAGTTCAGAGGTTTCTAGTGGTTTCTCGTATTCCAGTAGGTTTTTCTAGCCGTAGCCCTGATCCATGTTTCGTATTGTTGTTTCTAATGAAAGGAACTGACAAAGTAAGAAAATCTAGGGTTTTCTGTGCTGTTGGTTATGTATACATACATGTTCATCATTTGAAAAATGAATGCTAAGACAAATTTGTTTTTGCAGGTACCACTCACTGCAGAAATTATGACAAAGAAACAAAGGAAGAAGCTTAAGGTTGTTGATTACGATTCTGACACAAAAGATGGAAAGGTCTCGATGGCGGTAAGGACTGAAATAGTGTATGAAGACAATAAGGCAATTACAGGAGCAGAGCATGAGCTAAAATGGGGTCAGATCTACCCCATGATGGTTGAAGTGAAAGTGCCAGAAACTGGTTTGGGAGACCTAGTTCTGTATGAGAACATATTGAGGTCCGGGATAACTAAGATAACAACCAGGCCGAAGATTTTTCCCTATGCAGAGGTCATTAGATGGTTTTTTCCCAAGATAGACACAGTGGGAATGATGATAAATGATGAGAAAGGTCAGCCTGTGGCATCTTTCGCACCTATGTTCATTTCGACAGCCTATAGTTTACCGAAAAAGGAGGTAAGTGTAACAACATAATGGGTCATAAGTATGAATTTCGATTATACAACCAATGCAAAGAAGATGGTGGCCAAGGGGAATACTTTTAGACATAAACAGTCAAGAGAATATGAGACGACCCATCTTAGAACCCCATTTAGGATAATAGCATTATTGTTGAGCAAGCTGTATGGTAGGGCTAATGGTAAGATGTATAATTTTGGTTGGCTACCCCTCATGTACTACGTGGCCATGGAGGGAACGATTTTTAACTGGGTAGATATAGCTACTAGGAACTTGGCTAAATGTGTCAAGGCAGCTCAGGAAGGCCATAAGTAGAGAAAATTAGAGTTTTTCATGTCATCTTTTTTGATAGATTGCACACTCTTTAGACACAGGTTTGAGAAGCTTAACTGTGTATAGAAGGAGGGGAGGGCCCCTATATATGTTGCATACCAGATTTTGGGAGCCCATAAATATCATAATCACTGCCAGCTGATATGTGAGGAATTCATCATACCCCTGTATAAATTAATATTTTTAGAAGATTTTCCATGCATGTCAGAAGGAGCTGTAGAATCCATAAAAGAATATGGAGATTATTTTTTCACCGAAGATGGCAAGTATCTGAGAATGTATGGAGGCACCAAAGAACCCTTACTACTGCCCAAGTATGCAACAGACTACATAGTGCTTAGGGAGGCAGTTAGCCAAGTATTTCTAGATGGTTTTGGAAACCATTTATTTGATATAAAGAAAGTTGTATTCCCACCTGTACCTTTCTATGTAGGAAGCTACAAGTTTAATGGGGTAAAGAGTGCTCCAGATTTTGTTAAAGAGCTGGAAATATTTCATTTCGGAGAAGTGAGCTTCCACAAAAATGACTCTCAAGGAAAAGTGGAAGCTCATAAAGCAACTCATAAGGTGAATTATGAGTATTCATACTATGTAGAAAAAGAGGAGCAAGTGTACATAAATATTTACATCATGGCCTCCTTGAGAAAAAGTTTGAAAAGAAAGACCCCTGGAGTTAAAGGAAGCAACAACCACAATCCAAAACCAAATGATAAAGAGGAGGAAGCTTCTAGAAAGGAAAAAGAGGAGAATGCCCAGAAAATAGCAGAAGGTGCAAAGAAGCTTTTGGATGAAGAAAAGAAAAGAGAAATAAAAGAAGAAGTTGCCAAGACAACAAACGAAGAAGAAAAGAGAAAAAAGGAGGAGGTTATCTTAGAAAAGATTGCACAAATCCAAAAGGATATAGCTCAAGAAGCCTTGAACACTAAGCTAGGAATACAAGATACTAGAGAGCCCATAGAAGGGAAAAATTAGGAAAATGAAGAAGTAGTAGCAGGAGGAGATCAAGAGCAAATCCCTGTTCGAAATGATCCAGAGAACCTGCCATCCACATCCAGCATCATCCTTACTGGGGGATATGTGCCCATAGCTGAAATGGGGCTTGTACCATTTACACCATCTAAATAATACGATGTGGCATGCTTGGAGGATATTGGAGGATATGCTTTCAAGTTCAATCGGGTCTAGCTTCAGGATAAGGATTTTCCTGTGGTTGTTAACTCTTCTTGGGCCTCTGATATTCAACTCTTAGTCCATGATTATATGCCTATTTTAAACCTTAAGCTCAAAAGGATCAAAAGAAAAAGTAGCTATTGGCTAGGGATAAAGAGGTAGCATACATTGACTTGGATATCCAGGCTCTCCTTACTACTCATCCCTCAAGCATACTCTCTGATTGTGAAGCTGCTCATTTGTCACTACTTAAATGCAAAAAAGAAATCTTCTTGGCTCACGAGGTCTTAACTTGGAAACTCAAAAGCAGAGCCAATTGGATTAGTGAAGGTGATGCAAATACAAAGTTCTTCCACAGTTATGCTTCAACTAGAAGAAACTCAAAATCTATTTGGGCTCTTCAAAATCAGGCTAATGATTTGGTTGAAGATGAGGTTGATCTCAAACATCTGGGTGGATTGCACTTCTCAGAGCTTTTTACAGATGATGGTAATACTAATATTGTTGATCAAATTAAATTCATCAATCCCTTCCCCTCCTTTGTACAGGAGGATGAAGCTGGTATCTTCCTCTCTGAGATCACTCTATCGGGAGTTGAAGTAGCTTTAAAAGGCTTCAAACAGGATAAGAGCCCCGGTCCAAATGGATGGATGGTGGAGTTCTTTCTGTGGTTCTTTGATTTGGTGGGTATTGATATTCTAAGGGCTGTAGAAAAGTCTTGGATTAAGGGGACGGTCATTAACTCCATCAATGCTACTTTCCTCACACTCATCTCGAAGCGTGAAAAGACACAAACTTATGCTGATTTTCAACCTATCTCGCTATGCAATTTGGTCTACAAGCTCATCTCAAAGATTGCAGCTATCCGCTTGAAGCCTTTCCTGGACAAGGCCATCTCAACACAACAGTATGGTTTTCTCCATAATAGACATATCATTGAACCTATTGGCATCACACAAGAAATCTTGCACACTATCAAAACGAAAAAACTGCAGGTAATGGTACTCAAGTTGGATCTTGTCAAATCTTTTGATCGTATTAACCGGACATTATTAAGTCTTGTCCTTTTACAAATTGGCATACCTGTTGACATGGTCAACTGGATCATGGGCTATGTTTTCTCCTCAAAGTTATCAGTCCTTGTCAATGGCACTCCAACAAATTTCTTCCTGGCTTCATGAGGTATTCGATAGGGATTCCCTCTATCCCCTCTCCTATTCATTCTTGTGATTGAAAGTTTAAGTCTTATTATTGCGGATGCACCAAGAAGAGGAAAGATCCATGGGATCAAAGTCTCCTCTAGCTTGTCTATAACACACCTCCTCTTTGTCGACGATGTTATTCTATTTGGGATGGGGATACTTGAAGAATGACAAGGGTATAAGGAAATATTGGATCTCTTCTATTTAGATACATGTATGAACATCAGTTTAGAGAAGTCTTCCTTCCTGTACAGTGAAGTGGATGTTGAAACAAGGGACCCGATTGCCTCCATATTGCCCTTCAAAATGGAACCCCTCACAACAGGGTTCAAGTACCTTGGGTATCGTCTCAAACCCATGGGTTATTGCACTAATGATTGGAGATGGCTCATAAAAATATTTGAAAAAAGAACTAGTAAATGGGCTTACAAATTTCTATCTCTTGGTGGAAGGTTGATCCTTGTCAGGTCTGTACTCATGGGTTTAGCAGTCTATTGGTTTTCCTTAGCTTGGTTCCCCAAATCCATACTGAATTGTCTTAGATGCTGCATTTTTACTTTTCTATGGAGAAACATACGGGGCAAGCATAAGATGCACTTAGTTGATTGGTTCACTATTTCCAAGCCCCATGAATATGGTGGTTGGAACATAAAGAACTTAGAATGGTTCAGTATGTCCCTCATAATGAAAATCTTATGGATGGTACTAAACAGTAATGGAATGTGGAGGCATATAATTGGCCATAAATATCTTAAAAAATTGTCTGTGGAAGACTGGCTTCACCAACAAAGTTTCCCTATTCAAGGTACTTCTTGCTTCTGGAATGGCTTCATAAGAACACTTTCTTGGATCACTATGCAACTGGGTTGGAAGGCTGGTGATGGCAAAAGAATCAGGTTGGGTGTTGATTCTATTGCAGGGTTGAACTCCTCATTTGTACTTTCTGAGGGCCTCAGGGATTATCTCCGTGACTTTGGCATTTCTACTCTCAATCAGGCCCATAACCTGGGATTTGGTTCAAATTGACAGACTTACTAGTTATCTGCAGTGGACTTGGACTTCGGAGGAAGTTGGAAGGAACAATGGACTGATTATGTCAAAGGTTTAACACATGGATGTATCAGATTAAAGGAAGTCAAGGACACATTATTATGGATGTTCAACAAAACTACATGAGTTGTTTCTGCTAAGTTGGAATATGAACACATTACTTCCTCCTTGCTATCTTTATCTCCTGTTAGTTCACATTCTTGTATTTGGTGCCGTAATGTGCCTTTAAAAATGAAATGTTTTACTTGGCTTTCATGGAAAACTGCATCAATACTTGGGATAATCTAACAAAAAAAGGATGGGTTGGGTCCAACAGATGTTGCCTTTGTAGAAATTGTGATGAATCTATAAACCACCTCTTTGTTGGTTGCTCTTTCACTCGGGAAACCATCAACATACTAAGCAGGAAATTTCACATATTTATGCATTGGAATAATCCATCCTTTCTGGTCAATTTAGAAAATTGGTTCAAAAGGGAAAGGGAACATCTCTACCTTCCTTTTTTCTTCATATGGAATCTGTGGATCTCTAGTAATTGTTTCTTGTTCAAGGACAAGCCTCCTGAACCGATCCTCCTATGCCACCGAATTATGGACCAGGTACACACCTATCCTGTGGATTGCAAAAGAAAATCCAAGCGCAGGATTGTAGGTAATGCTCCAGTTTTAACTTACCCATCAGGTTTTTTCTATGGGGCTGCAACAAACAAGTATGGAGGAGCTGGTATCCTTCTGTTGATCAGCTAGGATCACTTTTTCTGCATCAATATGGGATGAGGGCTCAACACTAACACCAGATCGAAATTACAAGCACTATGGGCTCCTGTTTTTTGCAAAAGAAATTGGCATCCCCACTTTTCATGTCTTTGAGGACTCATCCGTTATCATAAAATGGGTCAATGATAAGGCAACTCTCTCTTCCATTGACTTGGATGGCTGGTGTATAAACATTTTGGAGTTGAAGGCCTTATTTCTCACTTTAGACTTTTATCATGTCTTTAAAGAACACAATAAGAGGGCAGATAGTTTATCCAAGGAAGCGCTCTCCATGGTTATTGGCCTAATTTCCTTCACTGAATACTATGAGGGAATAGCTTTTGGGGAAGATAAGCTTCAACTCTTCTAGAGAAAGTCTGTACCTCCTACTCTTCAACCTTTAGGTTTCCTTTTCTCGAGTATGGATGGTTGAGTCTTTTAGCATCCTTTGGATGTTTTGAGGTTGACACTGTTTCTCCTTAGACTTGAATGGATGACCTACATTGTCAAAGATTGGCTGATGTTTCTTCTTTAGAGTTCAGGGATTGATCTCTCCTTTCTGTATTGTTCTAGCCCCTTAGATTGCCTTATATACTGATCTAATATGATACTCATATTATCGTACTGTAAAAAAGTTACATTTGATTTTATTAATGAATATCAAGGAACAACTATTTTTCTTCTGTAAAAGGTGTAAACTCATTTAGCAATAACAAATAGTTTGTAGATAAGGTTTGTAATTAAGATATAAGTATTTTATTTTTATTTTTATTTTTCATTGATCCACTTAATGATAAAATTAATCAAATCAGATTATATGCTTAAAAAAATATAACACATAAAAAACAATTTATATAAAAAAATGATAAAGATTTGTTTTACACAAACTTAAGCTAATTATATAGTTTTTGTATACCACCTACCAATTAATAGAGTAGATCTGAAGACATGGTCTCTTGCATAGTGCCATAGGTTGAGAATAATAAGGAACTTAAAATAAAAGGAGAGATCCCATTCATCTCTATTTTAGGAATAGAAAATAATATACGATTTGGAAACGCA
The DNA here is from genome assembly GCA_001517045.1 of Pseudotsuga menziesii. NCBI lineage: Eukaryota > Viridiplantae > Streptophyta > Pinopsida > Pinales > Pinaceae > Pseudotsuga > Pseudotsuga menziesii. Next base: position 226,363 of record LPNX010433207.1, read on the forward strand.
AACGCGTCTGAGTGAGTTTTATAAAATAAATGTAATTTAAAATAATAAAAGCGTAGAATAAAAGGAAACTCTAATCTTTTTTTTCACAGAAAAAAGATCTTATATATAATAAAAGGTATCACCAGAATATTTACAACCTTTTCAGCATTGTAACTTCCTAGTTACATATTTTCGCCATATAGCATGGAAAAAACAGCATTGTGACTGACTTTCCAGATCTAGAAATACAAACCAACTCATAATAGGAATCCATCATCATCCAACCATAATAATAAGGTTAAGTTGCCACTACCTGTGCACATAAACCTCGATATAGTGGGTCCCATATATTGAGCCATAAAATATAACAATCTTATGCACTCAATGAAGTCAAAAACAAAAACCAGAAATTAGAAAAGTNTCCCGGAGCCACCATGAAATGGCCAACTTGACCATCTAAGGCCAGCTTAGATAAGCGATCAGCCGTTGCATTGAGTTCTCTGTAAACATGTTGTATGTTGACCACTGAAAAATGAGTCTTTAACTGCATAATACGCTCCATCCAATGAGTCAGCGCCAAAGTTTCCAAAAGTAAACTCCCCCTGAACCAATCTACGATAATACGATAGTCCCCTACAATTTGGATAGCATCAATCCCCATACTATATGCTAAATGAAGAATACTCCACAATGCAAGTAACTCAGCCCGAGTATTTGAGCCAAAACCACAATTCCATTTTACACTGTACTTGCCCAATATCGACTAGATAAGGAAACGCTAATCTATGTACATCAAAAATATGAAAAGAGATTGATAGAGAAAAAAGAGTTTTGGTGTATTTATAGAATATTTTGAAGAATCAAAGTCGTAAAAGGTGTTGAATGGAGGTTTTATGGAATGAAATGGTAGTGAGTTATGATGTCAGCTATAAAGCTAGAAGAACGTAGTATGAATGTAATGCACATATTTTGATGATTTATTTGATATACTTTGCTATATTTTGATTATTTATTTTTGAAAAATCCACAAAGGACTTTGTAGCTTGAATGTGCTACTAAAAAAAGATTAATATTTTTAATAAAAATTAATAAAAAAAACTTATTATTTTTAATTTTATAAAAAAAATATTTTATTTCTAATTTTATAAACATCTAAAAATATTTAAAGATGAGATTTTGAATAATAATTTTAATCATATGGTACTCTTATTATATTGATTACTTTGTTTTGTTGTTACATTAATATTTATTATACATCTTTTTATCGGCCCATAAGGATACTATGATGTGTATTGCATAATATAATAAACACATTATGTTTTGTATTTTTTTCTTATATTTAAGATGGGTATCACATGAATAATAAAAATATTTAAATAAATTAAATTAAATAAAAATAAAATTTAAACAATTAAAAATTATCCAAATAATATAATTTTTAAATTGCATATAGACATCTTCTTAATCTCTAACCTCATCACCATAGGAAATGACAAAGAAACTACATAACGGGAATCACCAAGCCATGTACATCACCACTACTAAAGCGGGTATCATTTCTCCTCGATGTAATTTAAATATTCGATGTTTTTCAATTTTCGGGGGTAGGAGACTAGTCGGAAATTTATAAAGAAATCTTAGAATGATATATATTGATTATAAAAAATTGCATAATTGATTAAAGATTAATTAATGACTTATAAAAAAATTAAAATTATATATATTAGTTATAAAAATTACATAAAATATTTAAGAGTTTTAAATTTATTTTTAAATTTAAGTTAAAAACAAAAAAACAAAAAATCCAAAACCTAAAATAAATAAACTACGCCTTCCTCTACTTAATAAATAAAATGGTGTCTGGTTTGGTTAGGTTTGTTGACAGTTAACACACAATTGGAACGCGAGTAGCGTGGTCTACTTTCCAACCGAAGCAAAGTTGCTACCTAATTCATTTAAAGCGTGTGGGATACGTGTCATGCCCAACTGCCCCTCTCCCTCACATCATCCTGGAAGATGTTTCTCTGTTTCTTGTCATGCCCTTTATCCGCCATGCTCACGATGTTTCCACACGACACTTTATTTGATGCCGGGAATCGCATTCACATGTTATGAATGGGATCACATCCATTCTTTATAAATGCCGTTGTGCCCTTCCCCCTCCTTCCTATACAGTAGAGTAGAGTTGAGCATGGGCGGTTACATTTCTTGCGCTTCCAACTCCGTACCTTCCAGTACTGTCAAAGTCATCCACTGGAATGGCAGCGTTCAGGATCTTCAGAGGCGGATAAAGGCAGCAGACCTCATGCTGGCCAATCCTCAGCACTTCGTCTGCCACGCCAACGGCTTGCAGATCGGGCGTCAGATTAGTCCTCTGACGGCAGACGAAGAACTAGAATTGGGGCATCTCTATTTTCTTCTGCCCATGCCCAAGCTGCACTCGGTGCTCTCTGGAACAGACATGGCCTCCTTGGCATTGAAGGCCAATTCCACCATCAAAACTGCGAACAGAAGGAGCTCCGGCGCAAGAATACTCCCGCTCTTTGGAGATCTGATGCGTCCCCTCCCGCCACAAGTGAAAATGGATGTCGTATTCTTTGTGGAGGAGGGGAAACAAACTAGTGAGGCACAGGAAGAGGAAGAGAAGCTTGCGGTGCCGAAGCTCAATTTGGAGGACGATCCAGAGTTGTCAATGGCACTTGCGCAGCTGAGAATGAACACAGCCAAATCATGGAAGCCAAAGTTGGAGACCATTAACGAGTTGTGGCCAAAGCTTGAAGATCTGATGCAATCGAATACTGAACAGTTATGCTAGCATCAATATTTCCGTTCAATCAGCACAATTACTGATCACAGTACTGAATGGATAGTGAGCTACAGTCACTAATAGTTCAGCTGTAAATATTGAGAAGTACATCAAGACACATGTAAGATCTAATAAACAATCATTATAAAATTTATAAAGCTAATATAATAAATAGGAATTCTTAAAGGAATTTTGGGACGCTTGGAGAGCCTCTTTGACCAGGTTTCCATTTTGTAGGCTTACCTATGATCTAATCTCTGGACTAGGGCTGGGTTCTGGATTTATTAAAGTGAAAAAAAAACTTAATCAACCAACATATACACAACATTATCAATACCATATAGCAATATCCACAAGCACAACAAATCTAGTTCTTTCACATGTGATCTTTTCCAGCTCTAACAATGTCGTTTCTCTTACACAAATAACATCACATAGTGCGTGACTTCCGACTTAAATCTCTTCCTCTCACACACAGGACCTCTAACTCAAATCAATTAATATGATACATATTAGTTATCAACTTAAATCAATTAATATGATACGTATTAGTTATCAGCTTAAATCATGCACAATGAATAGTTCATTTTCGTCAACATTAAATGGAGTCTAAATGTAGCAGAATCTTTGCAACAACTCCTAAACAATGTATTCAACAATTCAGATACATCATAAGCATATTGATTTCAGTAACAAGAATGGCAAGTAGTGAATAAATCGAGTCTAAATGTAGCAGAATCTTTGCAACAACCTCTAAACAATGTATTCAACCATAAGCATATTGATTTCAGTAACAAGAATGAATGGCAAGTAGTGAATTGCTACAGTTCTCAATTTGTTTTTAAAATGATACCTTGACACTCAGTTATGTCATAAGCAAATTGATTTAAGTACCAAGAATGGCAGGCAGTGAATAGCTACGGTTATTAATTGTTATTTTTTGAAACCAATACCTTGACTTACTTCAAAACTAGACATTGTTTAAATGCTTAATTCTGCGAATTATGTTTTATGTATATTTATATTTAAAATCTACAGTTATAGATTTACATTCTATCTTCATTTCCAGATTTGGGCAGGATAAATATCTATTCTTAAAGATTAAGCTGAAACTTCTTTCGAGCAGGTTTATTTTTCGAACCCATTTATTTTGAGATCTATGTTTCAAAAATATATAAAAAATTTATATAGAATTTTGTTATAAGTATGTGTCAAAATTATATTTTCAAATTCATATTAAGATCTATTATTTTCACTCTGGGACTGGATTCCTCGTTGGAAAGGCTACTAAACCCTAGGGTTATAACCTTGCTATGATACCATATTTAAAATTTCAAATATAACCAAAGCACAATCATTAAAATATATTTAAATCACAAGTTACGACACATGTTAAGATGTTTACAATCATTAAAATAGATTTAAATCAGAAGCTACAACACATGTTAAGATAAACAATTAATTATAGTTGAATAAAATAGAAGTTAAGTGAAAATTAGTTAATAAACTTATGACAAGTTTAGTGAAGTTTGAGTAATAACTTTGCTTCCAACGAACTCTCAAATCTAATCTTAAGAATAAAAAAACCTTCTATCAATAAAACTTCGTCAATTACCTTACAATCACCTCCACATCGATCCCCACTTCACCACCAAAAAGTGAGTCCACACCTTTAAACATTTTTTTAAATAATGTTTTTTTCCTTTCAATATGTAAAATCCTTTTACATAAAACTCCAATAAAATCCTTTTACATAAAACTCCAATGGTCATCTATACATATAGATCATTGGTCCTCCATACATATGAATTTTACTTTATATAAATACTATTAATTTTTACTTTATTTTCATGTTATTTATTTGTTATTTTAGTTTTTATTAATTATAAATATTTTTGGTTTTGCTTTTTTCATATTTATATTTATTTTATTATTATTAACAAACAAATTATATTTGTCTAATCTAAATATAGATAAGCGAAAATTATAATTATTCTAATAAGAATGCATAATGGTCAATTAATAACTTATAATACAAAGTTAAAAATCGAAAATAATTATTAAAGAGATTGTAAGTAAAAATTTATCAAAAGTTCATTAACTATTGCATCTAGATCAATCTTGAACTTAGATCTATTTTTTTATAACCAAAATGATTAATTTTTTAAATATTGATAAAGAATTGGTTGGGCCTTCACCCAATTACATCTGTTCCAAAAAAACCAGTTCCTCAATTCCAAAACGTCTCTTTTCAAGATTAAGGAATGAGATGCATCGAACAAGGACCTTCATTCAAACTTAGCATTCCCGGAGGAAGAAGGCAGCCCTGATTTGCTTTGTAATCTACCAGCTTGTTCAAATCACGAAGAATGTGATAAGAGGTAACTGAATCACAATCTATCAAAATGAAATGCAGCCTTTCATGGTCACATTCAAACTAAGGTTGTTTAACTTTGTATCAGAGTTTAAAACTTTTATGATGATTTCAGAGTCTCCAAATATTTGAATGTTATTATGTCCCACTGCCTTAGCAAGTTGACATGCTTTTAGAAGTGCATATAATTCTGCTTGGTTATTTGTAAGTTGTCCTACTCCCCAGCTGAAGCTTGCTTCTAGATTTCCTCTTGGGTAGAAAATCAATCCCCCTCCCCCGAATTTCCCCTGATTTCCTTTTGACGCTCCATCAAAGAAGATCGAGACTTTATTTTTCATTTGCCACAATTCTGAAAATTCCTTTTCAAAAATTCTAACCTGCCAAATTGGTTTAATAACAGGCTTGCTCGATCCCAATTGAATTTTATCCACTTGTAGCGATCCAAGCCATTAATGCTCAACTTCTAGTTTAATTTCATCAATTTGAGTGTTTCCCACTACTTCCAAAAGAAAAGCTTTAGCTTTTATTGCTACAATTTCTGGTTTCGAGACTTTGCTATTAAAAAACGAATCATTTCTTGCCAGCCAAATTTCCACCATATAAATTTTGGAATGTCTTGCCATATTTTCCTCCATTCATGACTGGTTGGGAGAGAACGAGGATACCTTGATTGCCAATTTTTAAAAAGAATGACAGGTTCAAAATTTAAAGGAACACAAGAATAAGGCAACCCACGCAAGAAATGTGCCCAAACTTCCTAAGCAAAAATGCATCCAACAAAGATGTGGGATGAAGTCTTGGCAGCTTGAAGATAGAAACAACATCTATAAGGACCCAAGAAACCTTGTTTTAACAAATTTTCTTCGGTTAAAAGTTTCTAGTGCATAAGAGTCCAAGTAAAGAAGTTTACTTTTGGAATGCTAGGAGAATCCAAACCAACTTCCAACAGGCTGCGTTGAGTGAACAGGGCAACAAATTGATCTGCGATGAAGACTGTAAAACCTTGAAGTCGTTAGCAGCAGAGTATAAACCAAAGGAGCCCCAACCCCACATGTCCTTACAAGAGAAATGAATGGGTGCCAGTCCAGACAGTTTTTCCAGCAACCAATTCTGTTGTGCAAGTAAAATTGGATCACGATCTGGTAATTTGGGGAAGGACCACACGGCCTAGTTTCCTTTTCTATCCCAAGAAATTATATCTGACTGTCTTAAGAGACCTTTATTGACCATCCAGAGCTTAATCTCATTTATAGATACATCAGTATTTAGAGGAGCGTGTGCTTTTATTTTGTCATCCCACAAAAAAATCTGTTTGCCATTTCATGGAATTCGATAAAGATGTCTAGTAAAAAATTCGAGACCTCTTATGCATAAATTCCAAGTAATAGAGCCTTTAGGAGTATTTTCCATTTGTAGATTTCTTAGAGTTCCTCCATGAAGATATTTTTTCCAGAAAAATTGACTCACTGGATGCTTTTTATTAGAGAATACCTGCCATACCAATTTTCCTCCCATAGCTAGATTAGACAATCCTCGATCTCTGATTTGTAGTATGCCTTCAAGAACGGGTCTTTTTACAATTTCTCATTTAACCAAATGCATACGATTCTGATTTCTTTTTCCACCTCTCCAAAGGAAGTCTCTGATCAGCTTGGATATCTGATCCATAATCGCTTTTGGAGCTAGGAGAAGAGATGATTAATAAATAGGAAGAGCTGAGAGAACTGACTTAATCAATATAAGCTTCCCTGCCTTCGTAAACCAGTGACCACCCCACTAGGCAATATTTTCTTTTATCTTTCTAATGATTTCTAGCCAGAGAGAAGGGTTGTTTTGTCCCAAGGTTAGTGGAAGACCCAAATATTTAACCTTGTCCCAAGAAGCATATCCTTCAAAACCCAAAATCTATGAAATATTTGCAACTGTTGATTGATCTACATTCCAACCATACACGAAACTCTTATGATTGTTAATAAGTTCCCCTGAAATAATACAAAAATGATGCATAATTTCTGAAAAAGCTCTTGCCATTTTTAATGAAGCAACTCCCAAAAGCAAAGTATCGTCCTCAAAGAGGGCATGGTTAATAGGTTCAACTCCAACTACTAAAGTTATGCCTGGAATGATCCCATCATTTTTTCCTTCTGTTAACTTTCTACTTAAAGAGTCAACCATAAGAATATACAAAAACAATGAGAGAGGACAACCCTGACGAAGACCCCTGGTTGCTTGAAAGAAATTTGTTGGTCTACCATTTACTAATGGCGCTATCCAAGGTTTATCAATGCATGCTTTTATCAAATTGATAAAGGAAGGGCTAAATCCAAAAGAACGGAGAACTAAGTAAAGAAAGGAAATCTTTACCCTGTCAAATGCGTTTTCCATGTTGAGTTTTATAGCATGCCCTTCCCCTTCCTTTGAAAGCTGGAGTGCATGGCTTCCTGAACTTGAATTACATTGTCCAGAATATGTCTCCCTTTTACAAACCCACCTTGAAGAGGATAAATCAACTTCTCAAGCATAGGTTTGAGCCTATTAGCTAAGAGTTCATAGAATATTTTATAAGATGCATTACAAATTGAAATAGGTCCGAATCGATCAAAAGTAGAAGGATTAAATTATGTAGGAATTAATGCAAGGAATGTGGAATTTGTGCATCCACCCACTTTGGATTTTAATTGAAATGATTTTATCATTCGGTGTAAATCTTTCCTGATTACTATCCAACAAATTTGATAAAAATTAAAGGAAAACCCGGCAGGTCCTAGGGCTTTATCCGACTGCATAGCCCATATAACATCAATAATTTCTTGCCCCAAAAAAGGCTTCATTAACTCAAATTTTTCTTCCTCACTCACGATGCAAGGAATGTTGGACAAAAAATCAGAGGTTAAATATGAATCAGAGGAGCCATCCTCCCTATATAGATTCTGAAAATGAGCTTCAGCCACTTGTTTTATTTGAGAAGTTCCTTTAAAAGTTTCACCAGACAGAGAGGAGATTTACGAAATGTGATTTTGGGAAAGTCTGGCTCTGCACTGCTTGTGGAAAAAAGAGGTATACCGAGCTCCATCTTTCAGCCAAGTACTACGTGACTTCAGTCTCCAGTATTCTTCTTCTCGCCTAAATGCTCGAAAGGAGTTAAACTATGTTTTTTTCTCTTTTTCCAACAGAGCAGGGGTAATTTATGATTCTTCAATTTCCATTTGGATCTCCTCCAATTTTTCCAGGGCCTCTTTCCTTTCACTGATTGGATTTTTTTGAGATAGTTTAACCCAGCCCTTCAACACAACTTTGGTATTTTTGAGCTTCCTCTCCCATATGTAGTTTGACGATCCAACAACTGGAATATCCTACATTGTGGAGACAGTGCTCATAAAACCATCTCGATCTTTCCACAGTGTACTGAACCGAAAGGGAATGGGGCCGAGGTCTTCTTCATCTTTGATCTGTAAAATTATCGGCTTATGATATGAAGTAAGCTTAGGTAATAAATTGGAGGAAATTTTTTATTTTCCATCAACAAAGAACTCTGAACCAAAAATCAATCCAACCTGGTAGAGATGTTTGTTGCTCCAATTCGATTATTTGTCCATGTGTATCTTCCTTTTTTTGTTTAAAATCAATCAGTTCCCAAGATAGAATGAGATTTACACCAATTTAAGCATGGGATCTATCCCACTGTCAACTCCTTTTTTTCTCTTTAGCGTCCATTGTGATGTTTAAATCACCAGCCAATATTATATTGGAGAAAGAATTAGCAGCAAGAAAGGCTGACAAGGAATTCCAACTTTCTCTTTTTTCTTGGGAGTTGACTGGTACGTAAAGATTAAAAAAAGCAAGAGTAGTCTTGGAATGTTCCCGAGTTCTGAGAAAATCCAATGTTGCGTTACGTGAGATTTTTCTAGAGAGAAGAGATTCTTTGTACACAAGGTTGCAATTCCACCAGTAGAACCTCTATCACTCACATCCTTCCCTACATTCGTTTTCCATTTCTTATTGCTTATGGATAGGAGGAAATCCTCATCAATTTGTCTCTTGGAGCAGAATAACATCAGGAGAAGCCATTCTTAAGAGGTCTTTAACAACTTCCACTTTTGACGAATTTCCAATCTCTCTGCAATTCCAAGAGACGATGTTCATTATTTATTATTGACAGAAGGAGGAGGGCCTCCTTTTGAAGGTCTAGCGCTGGTGTTCATGGCAATTGACATCTCGATTGTAGCTTGACTTCCTTGCATCTTTAGATGTTCTTCTTCTTCCTCCCCAACTTTGTTAAGAGATTTGTGTCCTTTTTTTTAGGACCTCTCAAGAGATTCTTCATCAGATGAACCAGAATTATCCACGGGTTTTTTTTTTCCATTTCTACATATGTGGGAGAGTGTCCATCAATAGGAGAACCCTGATTTGACTTAGCTAATTCTTTATTTTCTTCTCAAATCTGAGTCTTTAGATTGAGGAACTTCTTCCTCTTCAAGAGTTAAAAGCACTTATTCTTCAAGAATACTCAGAACTTCGAAGTTGTTTTGTGTTATTATTTTGTTAATTGTTGCTTCATTTTCCTTCTGTTTTTGTCTAGTGGGATTACTATCCGACCCCATTTCTGCTCTTTTTCCCTTTGAAATATTTCCCTGCTTTACTATACTAGTTTTTTGGACTTGTGTCCATTGTTCTCCCTTCTCTTTGGTAGCTTCTTCATCAGCTTTCTTCTTGCATGATATGGAAAAGTGCCCATATCCATGACAATGTCTGCACTTAAAAGGAAATTGCTCATAATCAAGTTCTTTCACATGAGACCAATCTGTTACTTTCAACTTAATTGCTTCAAGAAGCCCTACATCTAGATCCACTTCAACACATATTTGAGCACATGTATATTGTTCTCTTCTTTCGGCCCAATCAATGTACTTCCCCAAAGTGTTTCCTATAGCTTCAAAAGACTCTAAATTCCAACAATGAAGAGGAAGATGTGACAGCCTAACCCATACAGGAACAACATAAGAGACATCTTGATTCAGATCAAAGTCTGGAGTCCATTTATTCAAGTAAATCCCTTGAGGACCTATGAAATATGGCTTGTTTTGAAAAAATAAATCTCTGTCTTCTGAATTTTCATAGAGAAAAACATAGTATCCTTTACCTATCAGATTGCTGTGAATGCCTTCTGAGATAAGGGGTTTCCAATTTATTTGAATCCACCCTTCGATAGTCTTGGGATATGGCCAAAGACCAGTAAACTGGCCAATAAGACCCCTATCTGCAATATTCATGGTTGTACGACATGGTTGTTCCGTAGGAAGATCCACTGAGGGAATATTGTATAGTTTCTTGACAAATGCCTGCTGGTTCTGAGAGGGATTCCTATTTCCACTTGCTACAACCAGTCTCCTGAAAGCCATGAGTTCAAGGGGAGGGGAGGAACCCCCTCTAGCATCCATAGCAGAAACTCATAGAGATGAAGACCTGCAGAGAAATATAGAAGGTAATTCAAGAAACTCTCAAGCAAACTCAAAGGAGTCCTGGATGATAAAAAATCCTTCTTCAAAATCAGTTGATTCAGCAATAGACTGCTCCAAGAATGCTAGGATAAGCCACAACAATTTTCCCCAATACGGAAACAAACACCCGAAACTAGCAGGTTCAAATCCCTGCTCCAAGAATGCATCAATCCAAAGGTTCAATCACAACTCCAAAACTTAGGTTCAAGATAGAGCCAAAAGCTCCAAGAATGTATCTAGACAAAAGGTCAATCCTCAGAACCACGCATCACGCCAAAACCTGCATAGGCAGAGCCCAAGTTGAACGAGACAGCCGAGCCACCAAGCCTGCAAAAAAAAAATTTGAAAAATAAAACTTGGATCTATTAAGTATTGATAAAGATCCAATTTTTTGAGGAGTAAATGTTTTAATGATGTGTAAAAAATTCATAAATAAATTTACACCTCAAAAACTAGATCCCTCTCTATGCTTAATAGATCCGATCGATCTATGTTAGTTTATAAAATAACAAATATAAATTTAATTTCATCATTTTTTACTTATATTTGCTTATACTATCTTAATTATTTGTCTCTATTCCTTGATTAAGTACATCACTATTGTGTTTCTTATATAAAGAAGAAATTGGATATCCCATATTACAATGCAATTTGATTAGGCATAGAATTTGTAATGCTATATAATTTCTTCTTAATGAAATGCAAGGAATTAATTTAAAGAAAAGAGAGTTTAGTGAATGCTAGTGGGAAAAAGGTAAAAGGTGCTTCAACCACCATTGAAATATTTGTTTGGAAATGATTACTTTGGAAAATAACATATTCTTCATTTTTTTCGACTTTTGTTCATAAAAAAAATGTTTATTTAAGATAACATTGTGAGCCAATAACTTTCAAAATGTATATTTTTTCATTATAACTAACTTATATATATATACTAACTTTTAAATATTTATTTTTTATTCTTTTATTATAACTAACTTTTATATATATATTAACATATGTTTTTTTGGTAACGGTTTAAAATTATTATTAAAAATAAAAATTGTTTTAACAAAGTATTTTATATTTTACTTAAAATAGCATCCTAAATTAATTAAAAATGCACAATTAAATTAAAAAACAAAACTTAAAAATAATAATAGCATTAGCATTTTCAATAAATTATGTAAAAAACTCCAAAATAATATATAAAAAAAACATTGAAAAAATAAAAAAACACAAGAAAAAAACACCACTTAGAGTTAGAATAATAGTATTTTTAGTCCAAACATAAAATAATTAAAAAAAAACAATATTTTTTTATAACTAAGAATAATAATAATAATAATTATATTTTTAAGGTCACTGCCAAGCGAGACACCAATTGGTGTATGAGATCCCCTTGTTTGTGGGACAAGGGACCCCCTCCGTGCAGCGATTTAACTGCTAAAGTCTATAGAGGTTTACATACCCTACCCCCTTTGGATTTGAACTTGTGACCTCCTAGGAGGAAACACATGCTCTTAACCATTAGGCCCACAATATTCACAATGCCAAAATAAAAACTACCTCCAATTAAAAAACTGTCACCAATAGCACAACTTTGTGAATGGGATAAAAACACATTTAATTTTTCATCGAAACATAAAATAATTTTAAAAAACAACAATTTTTTATAACTAAGATTATTCACAATGCCAAAAGAAAAAACTACCTCCAATTAAAAAAAATGTCAACTGTTGGGCCAGGAAAAGTGCGCAAGGAAGGAAAAGTGCGCTCTTGACGTAAGGGGAAAGTAGGTCAAGAAGGAAGCAGAGGAACCGACGCAGAAAAATAGAACATGCGCGCGACAAAGGAAAAGCGAGCTTGCAGGAGTGCAAGCGGGTAACGACTAGAAAGCAACAAGTGATGAAGATCGTGGCTGCTAAAGTCGGCGTAAGCTAGCAGACGCTGCACACACGAAGGAATATATGTTACTGCATTGTGTCCGTCAATGACAGCTTGTAACCATTTTTTACGGCTGATTACGACCTGTAACAGATGAGCAGTATGTAGTCGACCTTGCGTGGTCTTGTAGAAGTTATAAATAGGAAGAACCCACTCTGTATAGGGGTTGGTCATTGTTGGTTGTTGATTTAACGATTATTGTTTTGTTGGTTGTGGTTCGTTGTCCATTCACGAAGTCACTCAGTTTTGTTAAGAAAGCTAGGGTTAGCAGGAAGGAAGACTCGGAGAAGAGTCTGGTAGCAGTAGAAGGCTATCGAGCCACGGATATTGCAGATGTGTGCGTAGACCGCTAGTAGGAGAAGTAATATGCAACCGAGTGCATAGATAGTAGAGGTAGAAGAGTTGATCCAAGGTGTGAGCGGATCAGTAGGAGTAGATAGAAGAATAAACTAGAGATCATCAGAGAAAGAAGATTGAGTAAGAAAGACATATCTTAAGAACAATCTGCAGATCGCAGACTGCAACGTGCTATACACAATTTCTCATGCCAGATGAATAGCACCTTGGTGGTTTTTCCCATATGGGTTTCCATGTTATTTCCTGTGTTGAATGATTGATGACTGTTGATTGTTTATGTGAATGCCAAGTAGTTGCATACTGTATATTGATGAGTTATTGTTAAATGTATTCCGCCATCTTATTAATCACTGAATGAATGAATGTTTAAAGCATTACTGGAATGTTATGTATGAGTTCATGGTCAAACTTCTAACTTAAACTGTAAGTCAAACACTGTCTATCAAGTGTAAGCAATCAACTGCATCACATAAGTTGTGCCAGTTGTTGAGAGTAAAGATAAGGTTGTGTCGCGTGTGCGTTGACATGTAGTTGTGCCCGGTCGCGTAGTGACAGACTCCATCGTCATATCGCCTTTGTCGATCACCTTGGCTGCGTTCCAGGGGACTATAATCCCTCGCCAACTGCGAAAACATAGTTCTGGAAGTTACCCATTAAGATATCTTAGGTGAGACCGCACCTGCTTTCCAGGTGTTGCCGAATGAGCTTGCTTTTTCGGGCCGATGTCTTGTGGTGTCTTGTTGGTATTGTGTTGGTGTTGAACTGTGGGTGTAGACAAGAAAGAGATAGAAGCCAACAAATGGTTTCATTGCCGAGACCGTTAACCGTTTGAGTTGAGGGAAATGTTGTGGCATTCGACAAAGAACGAGGTAGAGGAATGGTTGGAGTCTAAAATGCTAGCATTTGCACAAGAGGAGAGTGCAGGATCACGGTTGATCGCAAAAACATAGGTGGATGAGTATATATATTTTGATATTCACGAGATCTTCTTTGCATAGTTCCCCATTATACTGCACGAGTGGTTGTCAATCTTGGCAAGGAGGTAGACAAATTTACGAAAAATGGAAGCAGTCGAGTGGAATGATCAGTTGGTTCGCAAGGTAACCAATGTAAGTAACACCATCTCTAGAGCTGTTGATTTTTGGGTTGACAGTATTTTGCAAGGATACATTACTGAGTTTGTAGTAGAGGCCATAACCTCATATAGTGAGGCTGAAAGAACTTTTTTCCAAGGACCTCGAAGAATATCTTTGCTATCTATCAGTACATGGATCAAGATGCTCGTCTATGAGAAGGGTATCTTGTAGTTCAGTAGTTGACTCGCATACCCAGGAAGAAGGCTATGTCGTAGACGACCTGTCAAGAAAATGGGAAATGATGAGTTGATATGTTCCTAGGAAATACAGAACCTAAACTAGAAGCTGGATTTCTAAGGAGTGGAAGGATATTCAGGTCAAGGAAAAGAAGAAAGATAGAGGAAGGTTGACGAGCTCCTAGTACGTTCGAGGTGAGTGAACACGAAATTCGGTCGCAGGAAGACGAAGGGCCTTGCAACGAAGAGGAGGACTATAGCCTGATATCGGAAGGAGAAGAGGAATCTAAAGAGTCTGCAAAGACACCAAGGTCAGAATGCAACTACATCACACTAGGATTATCACTGGAGGTAAGATCTAGAGTCTCATCCTTTAAAAGGAATGCTAATACTGACAGTGCTAGTACCGCGACTAGCTCGCCAGATGGTACACCTCCTTTGAATCCCTTACCAGAAAACCCTGACGCCAACGCAACGGTTGGGGAGGCTATTCGGTTACCCACATTCAATGGGAATGGAGTAGAAGATCCAGAGCAGCATTGGTTCCTCTGTGAAATTGTTTGGATGGTTCGTTTAGTCCATAACACAGACATAAGAAAGGCGCAGATGATCACGACTCTGAGGGGTCTTGCATTGGACTGGTTTATGGAGTTCTATGCTGCACCAACTGGAACCCCACAGAAGAAACTTGATGAGATCCGAGCCACAATGATCTTTGAGTTTATAAAACCTAAATCTGAGTCGTAGTGTATCACTGAAATTAAGGAGATAAAACAAGCGTTGGAAAAGATTGTATGGGACTTTGACCAACTGTTTAAAACTTTGATGGCCAAAGTAAGCTTCTAAATGTCAGATGTACAACATAAAGAGTGGTTTATAGCTGCCTTGTTACCACACATCTGAGGTTCCTTAATGCAACAAAATATTGTGTTGCAGACAAAAGCACTAGAGTTGGCAATGAAGCTAGAGGCCTCGCCAATCGGTGATGGTGCCACGGGAATGGTGTAGATTTAGTCGCAGTTGGATAACCTGACGATAAAACTATAGGACATCAAGAAGGGAAAGGAAGCATAAGAATATTTATGGTGCAAAAAATGCAGAACACACGGACACACCAAGGATAATTGTCCGACCTTCATGAATTATGTCTCATCTAGTGCACCTAACCCATTAAATGGCCATGGACTACCCTGGTGCCGCATATGCCAGTCTATAGGGCATCGCGATGAAGAGTGTTTATACTTGCAAAAGGTTGTAAGTACTCCGGTTAAGTCAGTAGGGCATGAAGAGAAAGATTGCAGAGCATACCATCTCCTAAAGGAGAAAACCGTTAATACCTACTTGATGAAGAATAATGGGCAGGCTCAGGATGAACCAACGAAACTGTCATATTAGCCTACGCAGTTCCCACCCAGTCATTATCAGAACCAGTATCAGCCTCAGTATGCACCACATAAACCATATACGCAACATAATCACTACCAGCAGAATCAGTACCTGCCACAACAACCACACCCTCAGGGAAGGGGTGGTGGAAACTTCAGAGGAAGAGGTGGAGGAGGAGGATTTTGTAGAGGGAGAGGTCATATTACGTGCTATAACTGCAGACAACCAGGTCACTGTGCCATAGATTTCCTTGAACCTTCAAAGACATGTTCATACTATAAGGGACAGGACCATAATGTTGAGCAATTTCCCCAGTTGATCGTAAAATGGAAAGCAAGGACCATTGCTGGACCTAAACCTGCGTAGAGCCCAAATACAAATCCTAACATGAACGTCCAGATGATTGCTATTGAACCACGAGATCTGAACATCGTTGTTGTAAGATGAGGAGGTGTTATGATCGGAGCTGATCAGGATAAACCACAAGAACAACTGCAGCTGCAGGTGCGTCCCGTGACACAGAAGAAGGTGCCATTTGACGTCCCAAAATAGAAGGAAGTATTCTTAGATGTGCGACCAGAATTTGTGGATCCAGAAGAATCGTCAACATTAGAATAAGTCAGGGAGACTCCTGAACAATTTTAGTGCATAGTTCAGAAGAACGTCCCACAAAAGTTTAGTAATCTCAAGTCCTTTCTGTCAAGTTTCTTAATGCTAATACAAGATAAAGATGTTATTGCAGAACTACAAGAAATGATAGACGAAAAATCCCTAGAGCCGCCACTTGAAAATAAATTTAACCAAGAAAGCAAGAAATTCAAAACTGGACACAAGTTAAGAATGACTGTGCAAATAGGCGACTATGACTTGGATTACATCATCTTAGACCTGGGCTCCGATGTCAATATTTTGACGCGAAAAACTTGGGAAAGTATGGGCAAGCCACGTTTGGACAGGTCTCCTATCCAATTGCGACTTGCAAATCAGGTGAAGGTCCTACCCATTGACCAGTTGAGTCATGTTCCTGTCGACATTGAAGGGTTGCACACATTTGTAGACTTTGAAGTTATTAACATTGTTTATGACACGAGCCCATACCCCGCGATGCTAGGGATAGATTGGGCCATAGACAACCAAACCATTATAAACTTCAAGAAAAGGATTCTCTCATTTGAGGATGATGAGTTGAGGGTAGTCTCGCCAATTGATCCATTAGAGGGACAGAGATATGTTGAGTTGTCTACAATGAGGGACGGGTTGACTATCTTGACCAGCTCTCCAATGTCACTGCCATGCAAGAAGACTACATCAATCCAACAATGGATGGAAACCTGAGCTGGAAGAGTGCTAGTTCCTGCACATCCGACTTGGGGGAAGCCTTAGAAAATTGGAAAAAAAGACTACATGAGGTCTCTATGAGTAGATGCACAAGAGTTACAAGGTTTGTGCGATGGGTGGAGAATGATTTAAGAGAGCTACCCACCTATGAGGATTTAACTAACCTCGCGACCTTCTTAACAGAGTTTGAAGGACTTGTAACAAGATCACGGCGCTTGTCTGCACTAGACCATGTGCTAAAAGATACACCCACTATATGGTGGGTGTTGTACAGGAATAAACACCTTATAACCGAAGGTCTGGGGTTACCAACATACTCAATAAACTTGCAGACAATTGACTCTAGAGTGTAGTAAAGGAAAAAGGAGGATGGGAAAGACTCACCTGATACACGACAGTTGATCCTAGCTTGTCCTCTTCCGCTCTGCTTCTCCTCCAAAGTCTTTAGGGATGCTTTCTCCTTCACCTGTCAAGGATCAATCTTCCAAATACAAGATTATTCATATATATAAACAGGTTAGATAAATCATATACAGGATGCTGAAACATAAACATTTATCAAACCACAATACATGAGATACATTCAAGACACAATATGGAAGAAGGATCCTCTTTATTAACAATAATGGAAAGAGTTCAGATTACAACCTAACGCCTGAGACAAGGACTCCTCTGCAGCCAAAGGATTCTGAGTTCCACTGCTCCAAAGACTTTTGTATAAAATCCACCAGCATAAATTTTCTCTCCAAGTGTATGTATCTAACACCCTCCCCGAGGCCTGTATTTATAGTAGGTGACATAAGGCGGTTTCGAAGGTTGAGGAGGTTGAGACAGTTAAGGAGATTAAGGTAAATAGCTTAACTAATCTCAAATAATCGCGTGTTTTTATTTTTAATGTCAAAGGTAAGTATCCACGGGTATCAAGAATAGCAACTCGCGTATGATCCGCGAGTTTCTCTAAAGGAAACCCGTGTATACATCTATACGCGACATGCAACAACCGAGACACGCGAGTTGCATATATAGAGAGTCGTGTATATGACTTGACATAGCAAAAG
The DNA here is from genome assembly GCA_001517045.1 of Pseudotsuga menziesii. Taxonomy (NCBI): domain Eukaryota; kingdom Viridiplantae; phylum Streptophyta; class Pinopsida; order Pinales; family Pinaceae; genus Pseudotsuga; species Pseudotsuga menziesii. The sequence continues at coordinate 244,397 of LPNX010433207.1, forward strand.
GGTAAAAATAACAAGCTGGATGGATGATGAATATAGTTCATAATAAGCCCATCTATAGTGTTTTGGGCAACCCTCAATCCATAGATGTCCTTTTGTGTGCCAAAATGAGGGATGTCGACACTCGGACGGAGAGGTGCCATTCAGGTGGATAACAGATGCCCCCTAATGTGTGAGGTCAGAGGGAAACGATGCCCGAAATACATTATAATATTTATCTTTGGAGAACTCATAAATCCAATGGAGCAGAGAGAGTACCTGAAAAAAATACATAGTAATGTCATATACAAAGTTACATCTGAGGATGCTATGTTCAATTTAGTGGAACACTAGCTCCTTTAGAATATTTGAGTACATCATATGATACGGGTATGAAAACCATGTATATTACAAAGGTGGATCAAAGCCACAATATACAATAATGATGAGTCTTCAAAGATCTGGAAGCTATGTAGATGGGTAGAACATAATCTTGCACAACTTAGTCCATAGGTGCAGAACTAAGGTCTTCATAAAGGATCCCAAAGAACCAGTACAATCCAAGCCATGTGAATAAGGGTAAGCTAAAGTCGAACATGGAAAGGATTCAACAGTTTCTCAATCAATAGATGATAATCAAAAACTGAAGCAAAGGAATCCACCAATGATGAAAGTGAATCCTGAGGTACAAACGTCAAAACTCTAGGTCTTCGTCATCAGGAAGTACTAAAACGGAACCATGCTGTGATAAGGAAGGCAATAGATCCTCCAACGGATCACAAGAGTGACAAGGAACTGGGCAAAAGAAGGGAGACACAATAGATAACAGATATAACAATGATGGTATCAGGCTATAGATCAGACATTGGGTAGAGTCCTTGAACAATAAGCACAACACAGAGATGATCCAAGGCAACGGTTAACTTATAGATGGAATAACTAGACCTATCTGTCATGCAGGAGACATGATCAGATTCCCCAGGTATAACGGACAAAAGGAGGAGTAAGAAACTCAAGGTAATAGCTGAACAGAAAAGTAATCACTGAAACATGGATATAGGAAAACAAAGCCTTGCTATGTTCAAGGAGGGCATGCTGCCATTACTGAAAACAAGAGAAAACTTCTTCCTTACCTTCCCTGTTAAATTTTAACGAGTCCAGGAAAGTAAACTCGGATCCCTCTTCATTTTTAAACAAGATTGAAGAGACGGAAAAATAATGCTTGATAGTGTCACTGATTCGTGGATTTAATGAGCCCGAACTAGTACATGCTCAGCCGGTGTTTTCACATTTAGAGAGTCTGAAAACTCCAAAGAAGACTCCAGGGGGTCCTTTTTCATCCAATTTAGTCTCCTGAGGCCGAAAAAGTATAAAACAAACCACAGAAGAACTCTCTTAACTTCCGAAGAAGAAAAGGTGAACCTTTTTCGTATTTAGTCAGGGAGATCCGAAAAAGGTTAAATTACCACCTACCCAACACTCCTTCTAGAACAACATAAAATAGCTTGAGTTTTATGAGTGTGAAGGAAAGCAAGATCACTCAGAAAGATCCATTTGGTTACGAGAAATGGGGCTTACAACAATAACCTCATTTCTTTGTTCTTAAGTGTTTAACGAGCATGACAAAGACACAAAGTACACTCGGAATCTTTTTCATATTTGGGTCCAAATCACAAAAAAGAGAAAACTAAGCTCAAACCGGGTGTTCCTTTTCCGTAAATTTAGTCCCTCAGATTCGAAAAAGTGATAAACCTATACCTAAGAATACTCTTCTCAATTCAAAAGAAAAGAGAGTGATCCTTTCTTGTATTATTCCGCATGGTCCGAGAAAGAGATAACCTACCACCAATGTGGATTCCCGCTCACATATTCTTAACGAGCTTGAACAGATGAGTTAACTTGGTAGTCAAGTCTATTTTGAAGGAGTCAGACCTTGGCCTAAAGAAACTCCATAAGGATGGGGAGTCCTATAAAGGGATAGCTTGTAAAAAGAGATTCAAAAGAAACTCTATTTGGCGTGAAAAATAGCTAAGAGGATACCCCTCAACCTGAAACAGGTTCGGCATGAGTACCAAAAGATGACATAGGCATAGAAGAAGGATACTCATGAATAAGGGTCCTAGCCATGGAAGAACAATGGTAAAAAACAAGGGACTAATGGCTTAGAATACCATAGTCCGTGGCAAAATGTTGAATGCTAAGGTTAATGTGGAGTGAATAAAGATACCAAAATGTATTGGAAATTACAAAACCACCATATGGGAGCAACAACACTTTGTAAGGATGAAAAACCTGTTCCATTGCACAAAGAAGTATTGTATTAGCTGATTGACATTTTAAACTATAGAAAAAGACCCACTTTAAGAAATATAATTGCTATAAATAGTTTGAAAATTAAAACAAAACTCACCATTTGAACTTTTGAGTCATAAAAAGCAAGTTTTACCCTCTACCTTTGTTCGATCATTGTGGACAATTGGACCGACGAAATCGAAATCCGCTAGTTGAAGGTAATCCTACACCCTAAGCTCTTCATTTTGATCCAAGCAATTATTAAATTTGAGTCTGAATTCCATATTTAAAAACATCTTGAACTATAGCACGACGCATCCGCGGGTTGCTGATATGGAAACTCGCGTATACGCATTCTATACGTGGGTTCTTTGTCTTGGTCCCAAAGCAAGACAAGTTCCCCTTCAGAGAAAACCCTAGGTTTGACCGATTTATCATACTGAGTTTTGATCCTATTTTTATGAGCTTGATTAGTAGTCAGCGCATCTCTACGCTGTTCATCAAGGTGTTATAAATGTACTAGACGTTCTTCAAGCTCAGTCGTATCAGGTAACACATGAATGACTATCTTTAAAGACGGGATTTCACATTCAATCGGAGTAACTGATTCCACCCCATGAATGAGTTGGAAAGGGGAGAAACCTGTAGCAGTCTTTACGTTAGTTTGGTAGGCCCAAAGAGCAGGATATAACATGATGTGCCAGTTAGAACGGGCAGCATCAATCGTACGTTTAAGGATAGTTTTTAAAGTCTTGTTGACAGCCTCAACCTGACCATTTGCTTGCGGATAGTATGGAGAAGAATGTTCTTGTCTAAATCCGAGCATGGTAGTCAGTTCCGTCATCATGGCATTTTGAAAATGAATTCCATGGTCAGTGACAATCACTTTGGGTATACCAAACCGTGCTATAATCTGATTGAAAACAAAGAAAGTTGTTGTTTCCTCGTCGGCTTTAAAAGTAGGCATTGCCTCTGCCCATTTCGTAAAATAGTCAACAGCGACAATGATATATTTATGCCCCCCAGCCAAGGCTGGGTTGCATGTCACGTAATCAATCCCCCATTTCATGAAGAGGCCTACCGAGACAACGGGAAATAACGGAGCAGGATGTGACCACATCTTCCTGGTGTAAAGCTGACATGGATGACAGCGCTTCATTGCTTCCACACAATATTTAAAGATCGTGGGCCAGAAATAACCGGCACGTAATATCTTCTGGGCCGTTGCTAACCCAGATAAATGACCCCCACATGCTCCACTATGGGAATCATTCAGGATAATCTCCGATTCCTCATGAGTAAGGCAATGACGCAAAATGGAATCTACCCCTCGTCGATATAATGTATCTCCTATAATGAGGTAGTTCTTGGCATGAAGGCATAACTTACATCGTTCCTCCCTTGAAAAGCTGCAGGGTACTTCAAAGTCTGGAGATATATAAGAATATCTCTGTACCAAGGATCAGAGGTGGATATCAGGAAGATGTGCTCATCTGGGAATGAGTCATCCTCAACCACTACATCTTCTTCAGTAGGAAATTCTGCTATAAGCTCAGCAAAAACTAAGTAATTCTTAGGCTTAGCGGAATGGAAATCCAAGTCAAACTCTTGGAGAATGACTATCGATTTGTTAAATTTTCCCCCAACAATCCGTCGAGATAAAACATACTGGAACAGATTCACATCTGCCACTACCGTGGTGGTCCTTAGTAAAATGCAGTGACGTAACCTCTGCACAGCATAAACAACTGCTAAGGCTAATTTCTCAATGTGGGAGTATCTAAGTTCAGGTCTGGCCAAAGCACGGCTAAGATAATAAACGACATGCTCTACAATCTTATCATCCTACTGGACTATTACTACCCCAATGGTCGACTCCGACGTGGCCAGATATAATATAAAATCCCTAGAATAATCTGGTGGACATAATAAGGGTGTCGATAGCAAAGCTTTTTTCAATGCCTCGAATGCAAGTTGTGTGGTTTCATCCCATACAAATGGGGTGTCCTGTTTGAGCAGGCGCATGAAACCCTTAGTGATCTTGGAATAATTAACAATAAAACGTCGAAGGAAATTAGACTTTCCTTGCAGGCTTTGAAGTTGCCTGAGAGAACGAGGAGGAGACAGATTTACAATAGCCTCAACTTTCAAAGGATCCACCTGGATGCCTCTACTAGAGACTATGAATCTGAGTAATCTTCCTGACTCGACGCAGAATACACACTTGTGGGGATTCAAGCGGATTTTATAATATCTGCATCTTTCAAATATCAACTGTAAATGATCTGGATGTTGGATCCTCTTACGAGAATGAGCGGGTAGATCATCAAGGTATGGTTCGACAATGGCTTTAATGTCATGAAAAGAAAAGTTCATAGCCCGTTGAAAGGCAGCCCCAGCATTTTTCAATCCAAAGGGCATTTTCTTATACGCGAAGGTACCCCAAGGACAAATGAAAGCAGTTTTATGTTGGTCTTCCGGTTTTATTTGAATTTGATTATATCCGGAGAAACCATCCATAAACGAAAACACCTCACTTCCCGCACATGCATCTATGATCTGGTCTATAAATGGTGTGGGATAGTTGTCCTTAGGACAGGCTTTATTGAGGTCTCTAAAGTCTGTACAAACGTGGATAGTCCCTTTCTTCTTATCAACAGGAACGGGCTTGGATACCCATTCAGTCAAAGCTATGGTATATATAAAACCAGCCTTCAACAGCTTTTCAACTTCAACTTTCACAACCGCTACTTTGTGTGGATTCACGGGTCTTAATTTCTGTCGAACTGGCTTGGCATCAGGATATGTTCGGATTTCATGTTCAACAATCGATGGATCTATGCCTGGAATCTCCTCGTATGACCAGGAAAAGACATCGCGGAATTCCTTAAAAAGGGTAGTATAGATAGCAATCTCCTCAGGAGAACAGTTTGCACCTATATATATGTTTTCCATGACATCAGGGTTTACAGATATTTTAATAGGTATAGTAGCGGAAATATTTGCCATATTCCCCTCGACAAACATTCCTTCCCTAGGCAAAGGGTTGATAGGTGTATCAACATCTTCTGACAGTCTCACGTTAAACTCTTGGTTTTCTATTCTGCTTAGTTCTGGAAGAAAATAGGATCAATGATGAATATCCTCACAAATCTTATCACATCCACTCATGGATTCCAGAATAGCTTCATCGGAAGGTAAAACCATGTCTAAACAATCTATAGAATGCGAAGAGTTTTCCGCCCATATGGGAAAATATACTTCTTCCAGATCATCCGAGACTGTTAGAGGATCTGGAATGGGATCAACAGTGGCTTGAGTGATAGCTTGATAAGCAACCTCCACTGTTGATAGGGGCACTTCCAGTTCATGGGGGCTTGGGAGAACCCAAGGATCAGACCTATCGACAACCGTAGCGATGGACTTCCCCACACTAGTAGAACCAATATAATTAATCGGGGCTGGAAGATCAAATGTGCCCATCAGTGATGTGTACATTCCATCCCCCAAGCTATGTGCAGCAGGTTTGACATGATCAACCAATGGCACAGTGGACTCATTAGATTCTAAACGACCTTTTCGAGTAAAATCAAGTTGGTCAATAGTAACCAACTTGCCCTCATGTGGAAAAACCACTACATGAAAGACGACCGACGCAATAGCATACATCGCATAAGTCCAGTTCCTTCCCAGAAGCAAATTATAGTCCAAAGGAGCATCAATCACTTCTACTTCAACAGACACTGCCTTTCCTGCCAACTTAATTTCAAAAGCCAACAAGATACCATGCAGACGGAAGGATCTTCCATCAAAAGCAGTAAGCAAAGTGTTTGATGGGACCAGCTCTGGGGATCCAAGAGCTTTCCAACAGGTCAAGGACATAACACATGTAGAGGACCCCTCATCAACAACTGCCCTTCCAATGGTATTACCACCATGGACGACATCTATTGATAGGGCTACATGGTAAGGCAGATGAATTTTAACATCAGATAAATGAAATTTTTCCATGAGACTCGAAGAGTCCATGCTACCTAAAGCTGCTAAGAGGGCATCTCGCTGAGTGGGACAACTCTGTAACACCTCTAAAGCTGACATTGCACACAGGGTTTGAGCTAAATATTCAACCACGGAGTAGTTCGAAGAAGCCCTAGCATTAGGGTTATGCAAGGTCTTCTTTAAGACACCTTTCGGTACCTTCAGCATAATTTCAGCAGGCTTCTCTATTGTGAGAGGGTTCGAAGTTTCACCTACAGCTTTACCCTTCTCAAGAGTCTCTTTCTCATAATTTTTGTTCCTTGTTTGCAGCAAAGTCGAAGATCGAACCATGTTGATATAGTTTGGGTCAGGGGCAGTTTGAGTGCCCCCTGCTACGTTAGAAGCTGAAGCAGAGTTCTGTCCTTGGGGAAAAGGATCCTTCAGGACAGCTGGTTGTTGAGCTTTAAGCAGCTTCTGGGCTTGATCCATAAGGGGACAAAGGTGAGTAAGGTGGTCCTCTTAGCACAACTTACAAGGGAACTTGACCTTCTTCTTTTCTTTTTTGCCCCCATCAACATTGTTCGTGGGATTTTGCTTGTTTTGATTTCTCTCTCCCTTCTTGCCTTTCTTTTTGATCCCGTTGGGCTGCTGATTGCCCTTCTGAGAGGTTTGTGCAAAAACATTTGCACTCTGGGGGGAGGGGGAAGCATTTTCTGCCTCTACCGTATATTTTTTGATGGACAACTGATGAAGTTGCTTAGTCAAATATTCTACGGTGGGAGAATTAACGAACCCAACCACGCCATCGGCATGGGGTCCAGGCTTAGGCTTCTCGACATTGTGCGAAGGCCTCGGTGCCTCAGGGATAATCTCATATAAGATCCCAGATTGTGAATAAATCAAATCCAACTGCTGGGCCCTGAGAATGGCTTCTTCTTCATTTGTCACTCTTGAGATGGATACGTCCTTAGATATGTATGGCAACAGAGATTTAAGGAAGCACTCTAAAAGGAACTCAGGAGGGATAGTGGCTTTTATAAGGCTCTTTCGCCTCCTCCACTCTTGGATGTGATCCGAGTTATGGGTAGCCTTGTTTTGCCTAAAAGTAGACAACAAGTCCGTTCCGAAATCATATCGGACCAGAAGCTGAAAGTGGCTAAGAAATGCACTAGCCAAGTCCCAGAAACTACTGAAAGCAGCAAAAGGCAATTCAATATACCATTTTGCCGTGGTACCTGTCAAGGTCCTTTGGAACAGCCTCAACTGAACTGAATCTTCATTCAGTGAATTTGAAGAACACCATAAATGGAATGTGGTGGCATGAGCCCCAGGATCTTCACCAGTTTTTCCTTCGAACTTGGGATGTCCGATGGCAATTTGGTGGGAACAGGTGGCCACAAGGGGTCATGCCTCACCGGGTCATTCATCAATTTTGACAAATCTGGCAAGTTTAAGGTTGCCAGGAACAGAGTTTGGGTCGAAGTGGGGAACTAAATGTGCCAGCTTGGGGATTAGAGGGACCTGCCCCTGAATGCCCATGGGTAAAAGTGGGGTTACCCCCTGCCACTGGTTGCAAAGTGGGAAGATTGATCTGAAACAGATTCCATCCGTAAGCCACAGGATTGTGTGTAGGGGGTGCAGTATAAGAAGTTCGGGCCGTCCCCATAGAAACTGGGGTCTGAAAGATAGGAGCCGGTATCCCTCTGCTGAACAACGGAAAGGGAGAGCTCGTGAACAGAACCGAAATGGGAGTTTGGAAACTTTTCCCATAAGAGGTGTTGTTCCCAAATTGCACTCCTACATAGGAAGGAGATGGACCTACGTATGGACTGGATGGGGGAATATGCCCCCCATTCCAAGGAAATCCTTGGACAAATGCCGATGATCCCACTAGACCACTCTGGGTAGTATATGGAAAGGAATAAGGAATAGTAGGTATACTGGGGATCCCAGTAACCATGTCACCAGAAGTACCTGCTATGTTTGAGTGAACCGGTGGTTGAACCACCCGGCTCGCTGGAGTCAAAGGTGTAGAAGGTATACTAGATCTAGGGGCACTTACCGGGGGAGGTAGTGCCCCTTTAGCCGAAACGGCTGAGGTGAACAAAAAAGGTCTTTCTTCCGCAGAAGACATAATCCTACCCACAGGGACACCTAATACAGGTGAATCAAAAGGTCTAACTTGAACGATCACATGATCGTTTAAATCAGTCAAGGGGGTGTTAAAGTTTCTTGCAAACTCGTCAATCTGCAATTCTTCTATCTCAAATGTATCAAGATCAAAACGGTTAGCTATCAGTTCTAGTTCACCAAGAACTTCACTTATTCCTACTGGTTCAAATGAACCGTCTGTGTCCAGTCTCCGCCTTTGGGGTAGAGGTGGAGGCTCCAATGTGGTGAGAGGAGGAAGGTTTCTCAACCTTCTTGAGCTTCTAGGAAGTTGGTCCTCCACGATTGAAAATTTAACAAATCACACCCTAAGTCCAACTAAACACAGGCAAAACCACAGAGCATACACTATAAAAAATCCTAAAGCCTCAAGAAATCAAACAAGGGTAAAAGATATACTTTCCCGAAGAAAGTTGATGAATGATTACTTGGCGTCCTTGAAGTGGTTCTTAGGCACAAGCAAAGGAATCACCCAACCGCCCTCCTACACTTTCAACAAGGGTTACCTTCCAAGCACGTTCAAGGTGAACCAAAAATAGCCTTCTGGTTTACCTAGGTATGAACCCTAAAAGACAAGAGACTAAAGGCTACCTTAGCTATACCAACAGTCTAGGGGGACAGTCGCAAGCCTGAATCATACACATGGGTAGGGTAGCTGAGCCCAAAACTCTGTCTAGGACAGAATCCCCAGATGCGTAAAAGTCCTGATCTACGCTTTGACAAGGATTCAGAGGTTTATCTCCTCTGTCCAAGCCTCCACGCGGCCTCGTGCTTGACTCCCGTTTGAGAGGAGCTTCCCAGATACAGTCGATAAAGTCAAGGATTTACCTAAAGAAAGGTCCACTACGTCTGAGTTTTATAACTTGCGGGAAGTTTACACTTCCTAGCCCACAAGTCTAGCCTAAGCTAGTAGGTGAAAGGCCCCTAAAAACAAAAATTACTAGTAAATTTTAATTATGCGTTCATTTTAAAGGGTTGTTTCTTACTTAGAAGGAAATGGAGTGATGTACTCATGGTGTTTTTGACTCAACAAGAAGTAAATGAAAGTAAAGGTGTATTCAAAGCAAATTACCACTATTTAAAACAAACTTATTTTTCTTTTTTGCAAATATATATTGATGAATTAAATGCAAACGATAAAATAAACTAAGCCTATGTTTTTTTAGGTTTTGAGATTAATATTTTTAAACTAAAATAAACACTACTTATGCAAAAAACAAAATGCAAAAGCTTGACAATGTTTTCTTTTCACTTTTAAAAATACTCAAACTCTACTATGCACCTAAAATGCAATATACTTGAGTAAACTTGGAATTAATGAACTGTATAAAACCAACAAACTGAAGTAAAGTAGGCTGACAGAACCAAGAAACAACCAACAAAGGCAGACTAGAAACCCTAGCTTGGGTGCACACAATGACAAAAATCACTGTAGACTTATAAAGGCAAGTGACAAACCAACCAATATCGAAAGACAGACTGGAAAAAAAAAGCCCAAGACCCTGATCACTGATCTGGATAGAGACACTTCAACCTACAACCCAAACAGGCCAAGCTACTCCAACATGCAAACAGGAAATAATCCAAGCAAAAGAGACTCAAGGGCTTTCGAAAAAGCACAAATTGTGATCACCAACAGGTCTTCAACAGACATCACAGCATTTATAAACAAAGTCCACATAGAAATAGGAAATACACACAGAAAGGGGCAAGCAAACCCAATCCTAAAAAATTCCTACTTCTAGTCTTATACGCGACTGTATATAAGGGCAACTCACGTATGATATGCGACTGTCCAAGAGAGCAACCCGCGGATGTAGACCTCTATACGTGACTGTGTAGAAGAGAAACCCGCGTATAGGTACAAAAATTTTCTCAAAAACTAAGAAAAATCTACAAGACTTTCAAACATTGTGACAAGTATGAACCAGGATAAAAGACCACACACATAATTCAAAGCAAATACTGGGTAGGGGTGACAGAAACAACCTACAACAGTCTAGGCTCCCCAGTGGAGTCGCCAGTTCTGTTGTACAGGAATAAACACCTTATAACCAAAGGTCTGGGGTTACCAACATACTCAATAAACTTGCAGACAATTGACTCTAGAGTGTAGTAAAGGGAAAAGGAGGATGGGAAAGACTCACCTGATACACGACAGTTGATCCTAGCTTGTCCTCTTCCACTCTGCTTCTCCTCCAAAGTCTTCAGGGATGCTTTCTCCTTCACCTGTCAAGGATCAATCTTCCAAATACAAGATGATTCATATATATAAACAGGTTAGATAAATCATATACAGGATGCTGAAACATAAACATTTATCAAACCACAATACATGAGATACATTCAAGACACAATATGGAAGAAGGATCCTCTTTATTAACAATAATGGAAAGAGTTCAGATTACAACCCAACGCCTGAGACAAGGACTCCTCTGCAGCCAAAGGATTCTGAGTTCCACTGCTCCAAAGACTTCTGTATAAACTCCACCAGCATAAATTTGCTCTCCAAGTGTATGTATCTAACACCCTCCCCAAGGCCTGCATTTATAGTAGGTGACATAAGGCAGTTTCGAAGGTTGAGGAGGTTGAGACAGTTAAGGAGATTAAGATAAATAGCTTAACTAATCTCAAATAATCGCGTGTTTTTATTTTTAATGTCAAAGGTAAGTATCCACAGGTATCAATAATAGCAACTTGCATATGATCCGCGAGTTTCTCTAAAGGAAACCCGCATATACATCTATACGCGACATGTAACAACCGAGACTTGCGTATGACACGCGAGTTTCATATATAGAGAGTCGCGTATATAAATTGACATAGCAAAAGGGTAAAAATAACCAGCTAGATGGATGATGAATGTAGTTCATAATAAGCCCATCTATAGTGTTTTGGGCAACCCTCAATCCATAGATGTCCTTTTGTGTGCCAACATGAGGGATGTCGGCACTCGGACGGAGAGGTGCCATTCAGGTGGATAACAGTGGGGTGCGCACAAGTAGTCCATAACAGATTGGCCATAGTGCATAAGATCAATGCAAGTCATATTCGATGAAGAGGTCACCCTTGTGAATCACAAGTATTTAGAACTAGCGAACCTTGTTGAACATCTTAACCATTGTCGCACGGTATTTGCAGAGTACCTGCGACAAGAATGGGTCCATCATTTCATTCATACATTGGATATGACACCTAGAACCTGGTATGCATATATGGAATTGTGACAAGGAACCCAGGATTGAGAAGGGTTCGCTAAGCAATTCATGCACACATTTGAATTTGGTGATGACCAACCCACAGTTGATGCTACGCTTCAAACGATAAAGGAAAATATATTCACTGAAATCCATGTTGAAGAGGCCAATGATCACCAGTGCAGTGCGATCATTCAACAATGGATGACTAGCTACAATCTATCTAGAGACCCAGATGATGATCCGACTAACATAAATATACCAGAATCAAAGGGCACCTACACAATAGAAGGAAGTGGTGGTACAAGTGACCAGTTCCTTAATCCGTTGAAGATTAAGAAAGTAAACCGTTGGGTCGCTAGAGAAACCAAAGTTCGCCAATATAGGAGATTATTGGGATGAAGAGACAGTTGCAAAGATCACATATTTGTTGCATGAGTACCAGGACCTATTCCCTACCAAATTTTTGGAGATGAAGGGGATAGTACAAGGTCTAGGGGAGATGAAAATACCCCTGCGACCAGATGCTAAACCTAGTAAGCAACGACCTTATAGGTTGAATCCAAGGTACAAAGAAAAGGTAAAAGAAGAATTGGATCGCATGCTCGACGCAGGAATCATTGAGCCTATTGAGGAATCAGAATGGATCACAAATTTGTGATGGGATAAAAACATCCAAGTAAATGTGACCTCTAAAAAATTGAAAACTCTCAAAGTATTACTCAAGTTGGTAAACATATTTTCCTAGAAAAAATCTTTAAAATCACAACAAAACTTAGGATATGAAATTGATTTGAATTTACATTTGGGCACGACGAAATACTATGATTCTTCATTCTCCAAACCACCATAGGCTCAAGGGATTGCATAATTCATTTCAATGCACAATTCAAATTAATATTATTGGCATGATTTCTGTAATGAAACAAGTCTTAGGACTAATTAGCATGCTTACATAAACCAATTTGTAAAATTATAATTCAAAAGAGATTGGAAATGAATATTTTTTCCTTTTAGTAATGATGTTGATAGTAGTTATTAATATAGGATAAAATAACTTCTGATTTAATTTTATTCAATTGAAAAACCTTTATTTATACAGTGTTTATGGTGGTTTCTCTTCATCTTCCAACCAACATTTTCATATCCCTACATGACTATTCGTATTCTCAATTTATTTACAATATTTAGATTTTGAGGGGAACCATAATCACAAGGATTAGGTTTCCAACATATCCCCTCTTAATATGAAGGGGTGTTTGTGAGTCTGATAATGGTTCTAAGTCTTTCAAACTTTTATCGTCCAAGTGCTTTGGTGAAGATGTCGGAAATTTTCTCATTTGTGGAACAATTTCGTAAATGAACTATCATGGCCTCTACATGATGTCGCATTAATTGATACTTTGTGTTGATGTGCTTGGTTCGATCATCGAATTTGGGATTCTTGGCCAACTTGATTGTAGAAGTATTACCAATCAATAAGGGGGTGTAATTTTCTTGCTTCTCCTGAAAATATTCAAGTATTTTGTTGAGCCACACAACCTCCTTTTTGCTTCTGCAGCTGCCACATATTCTGCTTCTATTGTCAAATCTGTTGGAACTGACTATTTGCATGATCTCTAATAAATAGTTGTTGATCCAAGACTCATTGTGTATCAAGAAGTGGATACTCTTGTTTCTTTGTCACCATAGAAGTCTGAATCACTGTACCCAATTAGTTTGAAGTCTTCCACCTTAGTGTACTTGATTCCAAAGTCTTGAGTCCCCTTTAAGTACCTTAGAATTCATTTTGCAGCATACCAATGTCCTTCACAAGGTTTGTGCAAGTATTTAGAAATAATACAAACAACATAAGAAATCTTTTGTCTAGTAGTGGTAAGGTAAATAAGGCTTCCTACAAGCTGTCGGTACTTAGTCCCATACTCAAATTCTTTTCCTTCACTTGATGCGAGCTTCAATCTTTGTTCCAATGGAGTTGAAAAAGGGTTGCATTCTATCGAGAAAAATATGTTCAACAATTCTCCAACATACTTTTTCTTAGATATGAATATGTATTTAGGATGTTGAAGCGAATAAAAGCTTCTTTAACGTTCGTAAATTCTCTAAAATTCCCATAGGTAATCTGAATCCCACATGTTGGTAAGTAATAATAAAATGGATAATAGATAAGATGATGAATTACATATGAGGGTCTGTTATTTATATTTTGGTGAAATACCCTTTCATTAATAGTCATGTCTTTCCGTAAAGACATTATTAATTATTATTATTTATTTTATATATATATGTTTATTATTATTATTATTATTATTATTTTATTATTGTTTGTTGTTATTATTTAAATTTGTTACATTGCCACTCCCTTAGAAAAGCTTTGTCCTCAAAGCCTTATAATGTTTCTGCATCATCTTGTGTGCTGTCACAGCTGATGAAACGTGTCGATATGAACTACTAAGAGTTGAGCACAACTTTTGATATGTGGATGAATCAATCCATCCCAAATTGATTTGTTGTGGACTGCTGGCATTCCGTACTGATCTATCGTTAGGAGATTTGATCACATTGATACCGCTATCTTTTGACATTTCCCACTTTTTAGAATATCTGTTTTTATGGTTGGGGTGTCGATATGGAATTTTCACAATGTCATTGTCTTTTACGAGTGCCATTTTTTTAGCATTGATGTGAGTAGAAAGTTGTGTTTTCATCTCTTGAGGTTTTAAAGCTTCATTCTGTATCTTTTCCAACTTGTTTTCTAACTGCATGTTATCATTTTGAAACTTCTTAATCACTTCTACATGTGATTTTCTGTCATCTTCAGACTTCTTAAGTTGTTCCTTAAGATCTTCATTATGCCTTCTGATACAACGATTTTCTTCCTATTTGTCTAGAATTTTTCCTTCAATGTCTTCCGCAGATTGTTCTGTCTTTCGACTACTTTTCAACTTCTTAATTTTTGTGACTAGTGTCTTGTTATGATTACCTAATCTGAAAATTTCTTTGGAATGCCTTAATAAAATCTTGTTGACTTTTGACAGTTCTAACTTATGTGTCTTCTTACTGTCGTCATACTGCTGCTGGAGTTTTTCTTTTTGCTGTTTATGATGACGTAACTCTGCTTCTTGATTTTCTAACCTCATCCGGACTTGCGCCAATTCAACATCTTTTTCAATGATGAGTTTGTTTAGATTCTTTATTTTTTCTTCTAATTCATTATCGCATCCATATGGTGATTTGTTGTCATTTTTTGACTTTTCGATCTGGTCTTCTAGGTTTTGATTATGAATTTTTAAACATGATATTTCTTTATCCTGATCAGATAACATTTTCTTGTTATCTATTATGGTTCATTCTAGCTGTCGATTCTGATTCCATAGGCAGTGATTCTCATCGTCTTTCCACTCTTTCAACCACTTTTTTGTCTCAACCTCAGCTTGTATACTTTTATTGATCGCCTTGTATTGTTCTAACTCGTCCACTGTTGTTTGTAGTTGTGCCTTCATTTCCGAATATGTAGTAGCCATTGTTTTTTACTATGTTTCTACTTCACTTTTGTCTTCGTTTCTTCTAGAAGGGTAGATACAAAAGCTTTAATAATTCTCAATATGTCTCTTTTGGAAAACTTTCTTCGACTATTTCTTGTTAGGTCAAATAACCTTTCTTTTTTCCAAAAATAATTATTTTTTTTAATAAAATAATAATAATTATTTTTATTATTATTTTTAAACTTAAGTTATATAAATAATATGTAACCTTCCAATTTTTAGTCCTTGACTTTTATTTTTTCCAATACTTTTGTAAAATACAAGTAGATTGGATGGTTGGGGGGAGTAAGTGTTACTTTCCCCACCTAGGTTCAAATCCCACTTGCTTCTTTGTAGTTATTATTATGCACTTTTTACTTTTATCTTTTCTTTTTTAATTTTTTTTTTCTTTCCCCTTTTTTTTCTCTCGTTCTTTTAGTTTTTTTTTTTTTGCTTTTACTTTTTTCTTCACTTTTTTCTTTAAATCCTCTTTTTTGGGGGGGAGTTACTTTTACCCTTTTTTTTTAATTTTTTAAGGACAAAGTCCTATTTTTTTGGGAAACCCAAAAAATTCCAGGAAACCTGGGTGATGGCTAAAAGCCAAAAATATGGCCAAAGGCGGGGATCTAGCCAATGAGGCTCTGATACCACTTGAAGCGAATAAAAGCTTCTTTAACGTTCGTAAATTCTCTAAAATTCCCATAGGTAATTTGAATCCCACATGTTGGTAAGTAATAATAAAATGGATAATAGATAAGATGATGAATTACATATGAGGGTCTGTTATTTATATTTTGGTGAAATACCCTTTCATTAATAGTCATGTCTTTCCGTAAAGACATTATTAATTATTATTATTTATTTTATATATATATATATATATATATATGTTTATTATTATTATTATTATTTTATTATTGTTTGTTGTTATTATTTAAGTTTGTTACAGATGTTGAGTCACTTCAATCCCTAAGTAGTAATGAAGATGTCCTAGATCAGTCATTTCAAAACATTTTTTCAAATCTTTCTTTATAGATTCTATATAGTATTCATTGTTCCCTGTCATCAAAAGATCATCTACATATACCACAAAGAATACAATAGATATTCCAACTTTCTTCACAAACATTGTTGCATAATCAAGATTATAATGCTATAAATTTAGCTTTAGAATATGCTTGATTAGCTTTTCATACCATGCTCGTGGTGTTTTTTTTAGGCCATATAAGGATTTGACAAGTTTCATGCCTTTTGTTCTTGTAACTTCAAAACAAAACCTTCTGGTTGAGACATGAAGACATTTTATCTCAAGTCTCCATGCAAGAAAGCAATTTTTACATCCATCTAGTGGACTTTTCACCCATTTTGTGTTGTCATGGAGAGGAAATTGTTGGTTTGTGGAGCCTGATCTTCTAGATCCAGAGATATTATTCAGCTATGTTTGTTCCCCATGTTTACTGTACACTCATTCCCCAACTTTGGGGTTTGGGGGCAATGTCCCGAAGAAATGGGGGTTCGGGGGTGAAGCCCCTGAGAATTTTTTTTGGGATGTTTGTTGGCCAACAGTTTTGCAGACCCATGGTATTGGGTTAACCATAGTATTTTCACATGGTATTTCCCCTATAAAATAAAATCATTGTAATACGACTATGTATGGTATTGTATTGTACCATTGTAAACAATATTTGTGATTGTGTGAGAGAGACTGTGTTAGCACTCCAGGAAACTCTTCTAGGTTGTAGCTCGAAGATGCCTGTTACCTTAATCTATTCTCTCAATGATGGGTAATATTGGATCAAAATGAATATCTAACTCACTGAATGATATACTCAAGACAGTCTTAAGTACATTTAGACAAAACAAGGCCTTCAAGAGCTACTATCAGATAGGTAATACATAAATATGGATGAAGAAACTGACTTTATTAACCATAACACATACACACAACCATATATATATGATGGTCCAATAAAACTAGTATGATTACTTATGATCCTTTTCTCACTAATCAGATGGTAATATGACAGTCACCAATAGATTATCTAAACATAGATAAATAACAGAATTCCACTCAAAAGAATAGAACAGAAATGTAAAAGAAGATCTGACAAATAACAATGAAAGAAGCTTGCATATTGAATATATTATAGAAAGTGTCTTTATCACAACAACAGTGTAGTTTAGAACTCTAAATCGACTCCTTTTGTTCTTCAGAAGTCATAGGCTTTATAGCCTTTATAAAATTATTCTGGATCTTGAAAAACTGGATCGAATTTGCTAAAAATAGACAATAAAAAATAGTTGCAAGAAAATAGGAAAAGATCATATTTGATGGTCAATCTCCATATCTCAAAAGATCTTGTCTTCGAAATCTTTGACAGCTGCAATAGAAACTGAAGAAGAATTCGAAATTTCCATTTGGCAGACAAGTCACCTTTTACCAAAAATAGGTAGGAAGCCTTATCACCTCTATCTTGCTGGCGAAAACTAAAACAGAACTCTAATCTTGATGCCTTTAGTCTTTGTCTATCATTATAAATCATCCTCAAAACATTTGGATTAGAGAGTCTTGGATCTGGGCAAAATAAGATCTCTCTGCCATGTCTGCATTTTCAGTGGCTAGTAGAGGAAAACTTTGATCCTGTTAGCTACCAAAAACTCTGGTTTTGGTGGCTAATGAACAGTTGAAGTGTTTTCCTAAGCCACCGAAAAGCCTGTTTTAATAGTTAATCAAAATTGCAACAATCACGTTTTACCTTAATCTTTTAAAGCTTCAATGTTGTTCTTCTGGTGTCTCTGCACCTGTAATTTGAAAATTCAAACTTGTGGAGGACACCACAGTGCGGAAATTGGGAGGCTTGGCTCAGCGAAAACAAACACAAGGAATGAGGAATGAATCAAGGGAATGTACTGATTTTGAGGGATCCATTTGGCAATTGAGATTTGAAAAGGTAATGATTAGCTGATGAGCCTTGTCATCTTGCGAACGGGAGCTACAATAATGACGTAGGGATGAAGTCGCAAGGTATAGGACAGGTGTAGAGTAAAGAGGATTTGGGATTGGACATATTACATCAAACTCATAATAATAATTTAAACACCTCTTACCAAATCATAATCCACGACCTGTCTTGTCTTTTCGGTGGCTAATGAATAGTTGAAATGTTCGCCTAAGCCACTGAAACTTGCGTTTTGATTTTCTTAGAGAAAAGCAAAGTCCAATGTTTTTCAAACTTTATTACATACCTAAAGCTCTAAAAAATGAGCCTTAAAAAATTTAATAAATTTTTTCCTAATGACTTTCTACCTCTTAATAAAATAAATTTGACTAATTTATTTAAGGAGATAACAGACTGTGAGAGCGTGAAGAGGAAGTGCAGTGGTATTGCTGCAGGTTGTATCCCTTCATCTTTCTCGACAGTAATAAAAGGACTGGCAATTTCTATGTGGATGTAGCCCATCATTGGGTGAACCGCGTTATATCTGTGTCTCTCTGTAATGTGTTTAATGTGTTTTGCATCTTGTTTAAATGATTTAATTGTATAACTATTATTGCTCTACGGTCCAGTTTTCTAACAGAAAGTGCGGATGGTAGCCCATTTTGTTGCGGGGGGTAATGTTTATTCATAGTCAACTCCTTATTTTTGTGCATATACTTTTGCCACAAGCCTTTCTTTGTGTTGGTCAAGTGAGCCATCTAATTTTTATTTGTTCTTGTATACCTACTTGCAACCATTTGGTTTGGTTCCAACTGGAGGGTCAACCATCTTTCAGGTTCCATTCTTTATGAGTGCATCATATTCATTTTGCATAGATTCTTTCCACTCATCACATTCAAAATATTCTATAAAGGAAGTTGGTTCAAAATTAACAGATAAATTTAATTCACAATCAAATGAGACATCCATGTCATCACCTAAGTTATCTACTTCTCTTCCATCATATTGTCTTGCTGAGTTTCTCGTTCATGTCTATCCAATTTCATCTGGATGGACAATTTCAAGTGCCTTTATTGACCATTTTGGAATCTTCTTTGATGGTCTAGGTTGATTAGCTGGAGATGCTACATTTTCTTCAAGGATTAACTTCCAATCCTCTCAACAACATCATCCAGTTTAGGTGAAGTGGTGGGAACTTATTCTTCATGAGTTTATTCATGAGGGGGTGTTGGTGCTTCAAAAGGAAATTCCAAAGATTGATCCTGATCCAATATAGGGATCCCCCCATCAAGGTTTGGAATTTCATTATTAAATTCATAATATGTCATTAGATGGGAAAAATTCTACAGATGATCAAGTTGCCTTTCAATAGGCTTGTCCATTTTATTAGTTTCAAGAAAAATGATATCTCTAAAAATGACAAATTTCTTGCTTACCTGACCATAAAGACGGTATGCCTTGGAAGTGTTTGAATACCCCAAGAAAATACATCTTCGAATTCTAGCACCAAGTTTGTTTCTTTTCTCCTTTGGTATCAAGTAATAACAAGTGGAACCAAATATTCTGAGATGTCTAACTAAAGGAAGGTGGCCAAACCACATTTCATGTAGAGTACTGTCTTTAATAGCATGAGATGGAATTATATTTCCCAAATATGTTACACATATTACCACATCACCCGAAACATCAATTTCACATTCTTGAAAAACATCATTGACCTTGACATATTCATTAATTTTCTATTCTTCCTTTCTTATACACCATTCTATTGAGGATTATAAGGAACTAAAGTTTGATGTGTAATCCCATGTTTGGAAATACAATCTTCAAATCAATTAGAGACGTATTATTTACCATTATCAGATCGAAATGTAGCAATATGTGCTTGTGCTTGATTCTCTATCCATGCATGAAAGTTCTTGAATGTATGAAATGCTTTATACTTTGTCTTCAATAAATACACCCAACACATTCTTGAATAATCGTCAACAAAGGTCATGAAGTACTTATTACCATTTGTAGAAGGAATTGGCATGGGGCTGCATAAGTCAAGATGAATCAGTTCTAACTTTCTACATGCTCTGAATTTAGAATCTAGAAAAGGCTTCTTATTATGCTTTCCTAGTATGCATGCATCACATTTGTTCCTTTGCTTAGGAATGGTAGGAAAACGATATACACCATTCTTTCTTAACAAAAAAAGATTGTTATAATTCAAGTGAGCAAATCTTGCATGCCACAATAAACTGGATGACATATTACCTTCTTCAAGCTGGGACATATAGGCAAAGTCTTAAACTATTACAGACTCAACTCTTCAAATTTAGCAGCTTTCCATATTTATACCCGCTCATGATGACCTTGTTGTTCGAGGAATTCCTTATCTCTACAATTCCATCAAATATGTGGATGGAATGGTCTTGCTGTCGAATCTTTACCAATGACAACAAGATTCTCTGCAACTATGGAAAATAGAGATCATACTTTAACAAAAAATCAGGGAAACCCTATAGCTTGATCCTAATTGAACCAATTCCCCTTGGTTTGAGGCTATATTCATCTGCAAAGTATACTATGTGATTTTCAATGTCATTTAGTTATTCAAAATAGTATTTTTTAAAAGTCATATGAGAAGTTGCACAAGTATCAAGCAACCACCAATCTTTGTAAGATGAAATATAATTTATTTCATTAATATCAAGATTACAATGAGCTGAATCAGGGGCTTTACCATCCTCTTGATTCTTATTCTTGTATTCTTTATTCTTATTGTTTCTTTCTTTGATGGACTCCCAAGGAGTCCAACACTGATTTGTTCATGTCCATTCTTTCCACGACACTTGCACTTTAGATCTGGTCTTTTGTTTGAGTTGTTTATGCCCCTTCTACCTCTGAATTTTCTTCTTCCTCATCCTCTCTTGTTTCTATCTCCCTTGGAAGGGTATTTGGGCTGATTCTTTGTTTTTTGAAAAAAGCAAAGAGATTCTTCAACATGCTCACTTGATTTCTTGATCTTTCTGGACCATTATGGATATGTGTCCTTGCCAGTGAGTACTTCACCAAAAATAGATGCTAAAGAGTACAAAATATTTGAAATAAAAAAAATATGGGATGTAGGTTTAAGCTCGTGCTCCTTTACAAGTTACAAAAATGATCTTGCAGCTTATTACACAATTCTACAGCCTATTACAAATAATTCTGCAACTTCTTAAAATATTTTTGCGACACTATCTAAGTAGCTCCAAAGTCCTATAACATTCAATATCCTTGTGTCTACAACATCACTCTATTACAAAAGTCTTGAAGCAAAATAGTGCAGGTCACAACAATATACTTCACAATTTAACTACAACACCAGAGTTGGTGACACAGGAAGTCTCAAATATATCTCTTTGCAAACTTCAAAATGTACTTCTTGCAGTAGAATGGAAGAAAAATGATCCTCAACAATTGAATTATTTATGCATTCAACATGATGGCCCGTCACAACAATCTTCAAATTACTTCTTACAGTCGAACAAGTGAACGAAGGGCCGAGTCTTAGCAAGTCAATCTTCAACTATCAAAAATCAAGTAGTCTACAACTTGGTGAGCTAGTCACATTAGTGATCTCATATCCAAATGAAACAACTCCAAGTCTTAATGGATTTAAGACGTAGCTCCATGTAGTTGATTTCAAGCCTAGGCCTCTTCATACACATTCCACCAACAATATTATGGTGGGGAAGTGTATCGATTCTCATCTACAATTTGGATGTGAGAAGCTTCAAGAAAACAGAAGGAAGCCACAAAAATCTTCAAGACAAGATTCAAAATCACAACATCTATTTCTCCAAATTTTAACAATCACCACTCATCAAAATATACAACAATCACGGGTATAAAAAACACAACAATCATACTCAGACTCCAAGTTCAAACTCATACAGTAGAAGCTTGTCATTTAAGGAATATACAGTAGGTATGGATTCATCAAATACACTACATAACATATACGCTTGGGCTCATACAATATCCATATCCTACATATGAACAATATTTGCATACACACTCCACACACATAAATTACGTTATAAATTAGGGTTTTTGTAATCCAATGGTAACAAAAGACATCAACACCAAAATTTTACCTCCACGCACTTGAGAAAGGGTGTAAATATCCACCAAAAGTATTCAATCACCAGATTCAAGGAATCATATCAGCATATCATGACTTCAGTCTTCATGCAAATAAAAAAATGTGAGTCTTCATCCTTCTTTCACCATTCAACAAAGTTTCAAGGAGGATTTACTCATCGAAATATTCTTACCTTGAGTACTAATATTTCACTTTAGTTGGTTGCAACATTCAACTCTCGGTACGAGGTCAAAATCATAGCTCAAAATTCTCCCACAAAAAAATTGTAGCATTCAATTCTACGGCTTCACCAATAGATTTTAATCTCACAGACTCTACGTAGCTTTCCCTTAGTACTAATGCAGTTGCAACTCACTCATTGAAAGTGATGGGAATAAAGAGAGAAGAGTGGTGCGGTTGTTATATTGTGAAACAACACTTCTTTGTACAAGTACTGACACTGAGCATGTCGGTACACAAAAAGACATTATGGAAGGAAGTGTCCCAAAAGCTATAGATGAAGAGAAGCCTAAATGCATATTACTTCCTTCAGCCTTGCCCATGTTTCTAATGAGGTTTGTCTTCCATTCATGAATTGTCTCATTGCAAGTCGCAAGTCATTCGTAGGTAATGCCATATGCAACCCACAAATGGATAACCATATGTTTCATTCGCGGTTTTCCTTCACAAGATTCGTGATTCATTCCCGAGCTGCCTGTATATGCACCCGCGGTTACCTTAATAAAAAACTTAAAAAAATAAAACATGATTAGTTAGGGACAGTTGGGTTTGAAATCATAGCTTTCCCAACCTCCCTAACCATAGCAGGCCTCATAAATCCTCCTCCTCATCAAGTATAAATAGATGGGATGGGTAGAGGATGGTGTAAGCAAGTTATAAGAGCAAGGTTATGCTGTATGAATACATTGGATAAAGGAGCAAGAGAACTCAGTTCTTGGTCAGCAGAGAGGCTTGTCTCAGACAGGGTTGTAACATTCCTACTACTTATGAATAAAGAGTGATTTTATTCCACACTTTGTGCACACTTATTCTTATTTGTTAAGAAATATGAAATAAATTGTTGTTTATACTTATATGAAATCATAAGTCGTTCATTTTTCTCTTATATAACAACTAAGATCTCTGTGGAAAGTTATCAATTTCTTTTGTAGGTTTTGAAGACCTAAAGCTTGTGGAGCATTTGGAGAAAAGACTAAAGCTTGGATCAGCCTTCATGAGCAAGGTACATGTTATTTCTTACCTATTTATCTCAAATATATCTCTGTAATGATGTATGCCTGTAAGTAAAAACTTAGTAATTTGGTGACCCTGGGACTCTATGTCATAAGGTAGAATCCACGAACAATAGCAGTTCCTCTCAACACAATCGTGGAGTATATATCAAAAATTAATGGAGTGGAAGTGAGATGATGAGTGAAAATTTAATCGCAACAGCTAAGTGGGAGTGGAAATGAGAACGCTATACTCAATAGCAGATTGAAACCAAGACGAGAGGAAAATGAGACAATGGTGCAAAAATACAGTTGTACATATAAAATGTATGGGTAAAAATTCAAATGTTCTGGAAAAGTGATGTTACATCGACGCATGAAATTGATAACTCATACAGTATTCAAGGGGCCATTTCATACCTCAAACCACATCACAGATTAAGGGAGTGACGATAGTATTGAATGCATGTAGGATGGTGACTTGAAGGTAGGAGAATAATCCAGAGTGTGTGCAGTAAGAATGGAGGAGAAACAACAGGAAAAATATTCAATTTTGAGCAAAGGGAAAACATAATAATGAGCCAATATCCTGGCAAAGGACTGGCAAGCAAACAGGCTGCGAGGACTGGAATACAACGGGAAGGATTTATGACAGGTATCTTCTCTAATACCAATTTAGGATAGAATAACTATCGATTTGATTTTATTCAATAGAAAATCCTTTATTTATAAAATGTTTATGGTGGTTTCTCTTCATCTTCCAACCAACCTTTTCATCTCCCTATGTGACTATTAATATTCTCAATTTATTTACAATATTTACATTTTTTGTAGAACCATAAACATGAGGATTAGGTTTCCAACGATTAACATTCATTGAGACCAACTATTGGCCCTAGGAAGTTTTGTTAAATTTTGGTACATTTTGGGAGAATCAGTTTTGGTGTGAACGAGGTCACAACGAAGTGGTCCACTGGAGGGTTCATCTCTAACAAAGCGGTCGAGAAAAGAGAAAAATGGATGTTTTGATGACGTCAAGCTATAGAGTTAGTTAGGAAGTTAAGTTTTTGTGTCCACTTACATTAATGAGTTTGGGTAGTGGGAGCAGGGTTAAGGGATGCTAAAATACTATAAATATGTAATGGGTTGGGAATTTAGGGGTTGGATTTTTTCTTAATAATAGATCCAACTAGTATACTTTTGGCTAGTCTGAAGAGATTTTTGTGTGTGTCCAAGTTATGAATTGTAGAAATTTTATATGAAAGAGTCGAATGGAGGATGTAATGATCTGCAAGCTATGCACATAGATCTATTGTAATCGAGGAAGAGGAGAAGTATACAGTTTGTGAGCATAGAAATGAAGTGTTTATTTACTGTGACTCAATAATAAGAATAATGTTGAACTGTGTTTTTCTCCCGTATAGGTTTTCCATGTTAAAATCATGGTGTCGAATGTGTTTGTGATGTAGTATCTTGTGTATTGTTGCATAAAATGATAAATGAATATGTTTAATGAAGGAATATATGAATGATATAAAAATTGCATGATTCGGGATTACATGTCGTAGTTAGTTAATATTATCTATCGAAGCATATGGCTTATCAAATATTTTTATTTGTTGAAGTTCTGCATTGTTAGTATGTTGAAAGTTAAGAATGTTGGACTGTTCCTCTTCCTTATTGTCAAAACCTAGATAATCCAATCCCCATAGGTACTTTGAGTAAGACCTCATCTACTTTGTAGTTATTGCCGAAAGGGACAAACCCTTTCGAGACGGTATATTGGGATTTTTTTGCATGTGTTGGTGAACCTGGGTTGAAGTAGAATTGAGCCAACATATAGTTCCATTTCCAGGACCGAGATCTATTGAAATACTGAGAGAGGGGTGAATCAGTATTTGCACAATAATAAATTTTTAATCAAAAGCAAGTTGTTAATCACCAATCACAGCACATCATCAATGTGTATGAAAATAACAAGCTGCACAGTACACAATAATTTTTTACATGGAAACCCAAGTCCTGGGGGTAAAACCATAGAAGCCTTTTTAATAATAGTTTTCTAGAAATAAATGGAAGGAGGCAATGGCACACTTATTACAATGAATTCAATTTTCCATCTACAACTAGAAGGAGGCTACAACCTCCTGATTTACAGGTTACAACCTGAAGGAAGCTACAACTCCCTAGTTTTCCTACTTAAACCGGAAGGAGGCTACAACCTCCTTTCCTTTCCCAACATTGCCATCCAGATAATAAAGAGATTGTCGAACCTGTGAACCTGTCAAACCAGAATCTGAATCTGTTGCTGAGAACCTCTGCACTCTGATCACTATCAATCATCCCTATATACCAACATGTCATTTCAATTCCATACATTGCTCATGTACATCATTGTACACCTCATCACACACAGTTACTGAACAAGTAATTTTTCTATGCTTTCATTGAACATAAGTCATCCATCGTCATGCATCATCTTCATAGGTATGCATCATCGCCATAGGGTATGCATCCTTATCATCAAATACACATCATCATCATCTCAGTGTGCACCATGTATCCATAATCAACATCAAGTATACATCATAATTCATAGGAGAGCATCATCACACTATGGTATGCATGTACATCATATTGTATAGGAGTGCATCAACATCATAGAGTGTAAATCATTATCACATGCATTATCATCATAAAGTGTATCATATCATAGCATAAAGGTATGCAACATCATCATCATAGCCTTCATAATGAATTCAAATATATATACCAATATAAAGGCTCACATACTAAGATCAAAGATCGACTCTATCCATGAGAGACATGTGTCATCACAAGAGAAACCCAAAAGCATGAACCATACCTTTTCGAAGATAAAAAGATGAAGAAAAAATAAAATAAACTCTAGATCATGTCACCACATATACCTCATAACAAGATTTCCAACGATCCAAGAATTTTGTAATTCTGATTCCGTATGAGAAATTTATGCCAATTTTAGTGAAGATGCCAAAAAATTTCTTCCCCACACAGTTTCACACTTTTCTCCAAGAGTTGTGAATCGCCAAAGAGAGACTTGATTGATGAACAAATGAAATGTTTCATATTTATTTATATAGGTTGTGAAGGAAAGTTAGTACCTCAAACTAGGCCGACATGCAATTCAAAATTATAAATAATTAAATTCTCTTTGTTTGGTCAGCTGGCCCAAAAAGCTGGGGTACACCAACTTCAAAAATTCATATATCTTCGACCATAAGGAGTTAGAAGATGGTCCACATATCAACAAAAATGGATTGGAGAGGACTATCTCTCTATGATGAATTTATTTGTGAATTATTGGTATAATACCCTTAAATTCTTCAATTTGTTCAGGACTTCAAATATTCCACACATAAAGGTGTCAAAGACGTTACCTTATGCATAAGTTCCAAGGTCAAAGGATTCAATGGACATCATCAAAGGCATGAGGGATTCAGTGGTATTCACATCCACATACTTAACGTCGACAAGGAGCAAGTATCCACCATATACTCATCATATCAAGGGTATCAAATACCCATTAGAGGAAATTTGGGGTCTAAAATGGGCCTTATAAGAAAACGTGCCAAAATAAGTTTTTGTGAGTTGGAATTCAAGAACCAATAGAATTTCAATAAAATAAGTCAACCATAATGGTTGAATTGACATATTTGTCATTAAAAAAAACTACTCTTTTTGTTCGTATTTTCGACATATCTCATTGTGTTTTTACTCAAATTTCGATCGGGAGAGCTCGTTGGATGCGGAATTTGATTCTGCATCCAACGAGTTCCCACACTGCATACTTTTGATGGACCCCGCTACCCCAAAAACAAGAAATACCTGAAAAAACGTGATGATGACATCATCATCACGTTTTTTCAGGTATTT